>JABFEB020000044.1:1519451-1531551 GCA_019775895.2 Stomatorhinus ivindoensis
GGAGGCTGGGGAACAGACAGAAAGCTGCAATCTGCAGTCCTGGCGGGGGTGGGGGCACAGGGTGCAGTGTCTGAAAGCCTTTTAAAATATTTATATAGAAATTCATGTCTATGAGCCTATGACCGAGACATAGGGTCACTGCCGTTGTACCTTTGATAAACTGTTACGGGGAAAAAAAGGGCGATTCTCTGGAGCTTGGCTCTAAAACGTCTGAAGCGTGATAGGTGGCTGTTACAGGACAGCACTGCCACCGCTGAGCAGACAGATCCCAGCCCGGGAGGCCAAAGGGCCCCCATCACCATAACCTTCACTCAACTGGAAAGTTTACGTCCTTATGGGGAGAGACGGTGACCCCCCCCCACTGGCCACAACCACCCACAAAGAGTGCCTATTAATCATAAGGATGTTCTGGTTCTTACTATGAGCTTCTAATATTGTATTATGTAATTTTCTTATCCACTGAACATTCAAATGAAAAATTGTTACTTGTTACCATAGTAACCAAACGAGTAAATTATGTTCGTTGCAGCTACTGCTCTTTGTCTAATCCTGGCACCCAGCAGGTCCGTTAGACTGCTGAATTTACACAGATTCTCTCAAATAATCATTAATTTTTATATTTTTGTTAACACAGAAGAGGACGCCATTTATTCATAACAGAATTGCTGAGCAATTGCTAAATAAGTTGAAATGTGCAGTTTATTACATATAATTCAATTAGTACGATAGTTCAGGGTCACGTCTCAGGTCTGTCAGCAGCTCGTCCGCTAATCTCATGAGGCCATAACCCCGGAGCAGGCCGCTCTCTTCCAGAAGCTTTACATTTGCGGCGTAAACACGTTCGCCTGGTCACACTGGGATAACGCGCTTTCAGAAGGGAGGTGGGAAAACCGCATGGGCTCAACTGATGCTTGGTGACTCGCATAAAATATCGATTTGCTGGCACTGAAAATGATAAGCTACGTTCATGGCTGGAGTTCTCCAGTGTGCATGGAGGTGCTGAATGTGATGCATTTTCCTCCTGATCTGCAGTACATGCAGCTTCCCTAATGTATCAGTCATACAAATATCTGTGTGTGAGGAACAACGACTTTTAAAAGTATGTGCTAGAGTAAATATTGGCACAAACAGGCATGCAAATTAGATAAGAGGGAGAGAAATGACAAAAAAGCTAGATAATTCAGAAGACATTTCAGCATGGGTTAAAACGAATAACAAAAAAAACCCTTTTCAGTGCATTATGCTCAACCATGACTCACAAAAATTTTACACAAGTAATCAATAAAAACAGCAAAATCAAACATTCTGAAATTACTTCAAAAATGCGTGTACACAGCAGCAGGGTGAGAGAGGGGTGCAAAAATTTGGTAAATAAAAATTACACACAGCCAAAAATGGGCGCATCACATGACCAAGTTTAAAAAAAAAAGTTTAAAAATCCAGCCAATCAGCAAGCATCGGATGCAGCGTATAGACCAATCAAAACAATCGCAGCACTCTCATATCAAAATACACATACAGAGAGACGGCAAGAGAGAACAGACAGGGAAGTGGGTTAAGAGGAGGGATGCAGGAGAGAAAGATGCCAGTCCACACTCAAAAAGTGGGGTACACAGAAATGATGGGGGGAGATAGAGAGAGACTATCTACATAAGCAACACCAAAATCAAACGATCTCTGGGGGGTGCATCATTCAAAACAAAATAAAAAATTTAAGAGCAATCATATTCAGTGACCATTCTGCTACAAATATCACTAAAACGTGTGGGGGAAGGGGACAGTCACAGAGTTTCCAAAGAGGGGAAGGTAGGACAGGAGAACAGAGTCATACTTGAAACAAAAAAATAAATCAAAGAAACCAGAAACCAGAAACAGCACCAGCCATCAATACCGAATGTCACAAACTAAAACCAAAACACAAAATTACACACCATCCAAAAACCAAGGTGGGGGGGGGGGGGGTTTAACAAAAGTTAGAGTGAGGGAGGGAGAAAGGGAGACAACCTACAGTGACTCCCCAGTGTTAAACCAGCCCATTTTCATTGTACTCACAGCTTATTCCCAAACACTACAGCAAAACGGCACAAGGCTCTTGCTACACGCCTCAGTTCAGACGGGGATACAGAACGTAGAGCAAGTCGCTTTTGACAAGATTCTACTCATTACATCACAGTATTTACATCTATGTGTGTGGCACCAGAAATTCCCCCAAAAGGATGCAAATTTGCACCTACCTGCCCCCCTCATCTACTCAATAAATCTTAATGACAACAGAAGAGAAACATAATTGGTAATTCATTCTTAATAACTGTGATTACAATAAAATTACACAAACAAAAAGAATGGATCAAATGAATTTTGCCAGCCATGTCATTGCAGAGAAGAAGATGATCGCAGTCGAGCATTCCCAGGAAGTGTTAATGATGGTTGGGGGGGGGGGGGGCACATTCAGGTACAGCTCATGTCCTGCCAGCTCCGTGCTGCTGCACACGTGTGTGTGCGTGTGTGTGCGCGCATGTCTGTATGCTGTCTATCCATGCTTAACTCTGCTTAAAAGTGGATGCAGTCAGATTCAGCGTTGGAGAGGGACGCCCGCCAGCCGCGTACAGAGAAAGTACACAGGACACTAAGAGCAAAATGGACACCACTAAATAGAGTGCAGTTTATACCAGTATGGCTTATCAATTATGCAGCGAAACTTAAAAAAAATAAAATAAAAGAAACTCTCTCTGATAGTAATCAGAGCTCAATGCAAGTTGTACATTGAGAGTCAGCATACATGGTCCACTGTCCACATCTTCACCCACTAGAGTACATTACATCGCAAGACACTACACTGCAGCCAGCATCCATGGAAATGGCACTAGTCTAGGGTCCATTCCAAGACAGATACTAGACAACATGAATTAGAAAGGTGTGAAATGCACTAGACAACATGCTGACCACTCCGCCTCAGCAGGAAGGAGCAAACAGCGCTACTGCAGCACAGTAGTCTTAGTGTGACCTCAAAATGCATTATTATGGAAGAAGGGGAATTCATTACCATGTTTTTTTTTAATCATTTAGAGAATAAAATTTGATTCAGAGGTAAGAAAGAGGAGATTGTTACCACCTTGTTAAGAAGCAACATTTGTCTACACAAAATTTGTTTGGTTTTAGGGTGGGAAGGGTCAGTCAGCGATGATGTCATACATACACAACTTACCGTTGCCGAGGAAACAGCGTGAGGACACGCGAGTGGTTACCGTGGAGACTGACAACAACACACATAGAAGTCATCAGGGAAACAGAAAAAAATAACAAATAAATAAACAAACAAACAAGCCAACAAACAAAAAAAATTACCAGCCTAAGCCTAACCCACCCCTAAAATATATATATAAAAAATTGTGCTTAAATATTAAAAACAACAAAGAAATGTTTTCAAAATGTATTAGGTAGCAAGCAGGGCTCTGTGGATTTCAATCCCTGCAAGCACACAGCCATGCAGAGTGAATAACAGACAGCGGGAGGTTTAAGAACACTCCCCATCTGCCATGACTCCCTCCCTTACACATACCCATGGGCACAGATCGCAGGCCTACGAATCAATACTGCGAAAAGGATAAGACGCTGCAGAAAGATAAATACTTCATCATCGCGGCAAGCTCGGGCAGAAAGCTGCTCTTAAATGGGGCCAGAGAGGCAGACATTCCCTGTTCGAAATGAAACTACTCTGGGCTACTTTTAAAAATGACAGCCCATCCTCATTCTACATACACAAAAATGAGGTGACAAGGGATAAAGTCAGTGTGTTTCCATTGGTAAAGATCGGCTTCTTTTATAGTAAGCAAGCATAATAAAATGCAAATCTGATGTGTCTGCTACCAGCATCCAGCTCGCAATAAACTTGCAGGGGAATTTAAGCACAGTTGTGAGCAAGTAAATGGACTTATTACAGAAACGCAGAATTAGACCAAAAGCGAGAGGTGGTCTGCAATGAATGTTACAGCTTACAGTATTTGAAACTGCTTGGGGCTTTAAGGAGCTGTACACATTGCATAGATACTTTGCTATTTCATTGTTTGAAACTGTGCTTTTTGGTCCTAATATCACAGCCATGCATTGACGGTAGGAGTCGACTGCTTGGCAAATGCAGGGAAAGGAGGATAAAGCTCCCAATAAGGACCAGAGTGGTGTTACGCACTGAAACTGGTCATTAGTTCCAGTCCGACAGGGTCAATAGACAGAGAATTATACATTAATAGATATAGATATAATAGACCTGTAGCTCAGCTTTGCAAATCATAACCAAGCACAGTTTATTAGAAGGCAAGGGGGAGGGGTGAAGGAAAGAAAATAATGTTCGTTTCAATCACAACAGTGACACTATAAATAACAATGTGGAACATAACTGGGAGGGAGACAGAGAGGCGAGAGGTGGGGGAGAGAGACACCGAGGAGGAGGAAGAAGAGATGAAGCGGACAGGAAAGCTCACATGCAGAAGGTCATTTTTAGATTCGGGTGGGGCAGTGGGGGAAGAGATGTGGGCTCAGACAAAAGGAAAGGAATGGGGGTGATGTCTGGGGGACAAGAAGAAAACAGTAAGAAAATCACAGAAAAAAACAGACTGGCATGTACAGTCAGAAAGAGAGGGAGAGCGAGAGAGAGAGCGAGCACGCAAGAAAGAAGAGAGAAATGAAGACTGTTAGTTGCCCATGAAATGTGTGTGAGGGAGTAGAAAATAGCAATAGCAATCTCCCTTCACACACACACACACACACACACACACACACATCCGATCAGGAACATTCCCCCCCAATAAACAAAAAAACAAAATTAATCATGCAAAAATAATCAATCCAAACTGAAGACTAGCATCCAAGCAAAAGCCTCACTTGTTACAGTGCTGACCAAAGGAGCAATTTGGCGAATGAGACAAGCACAGCCCTCTGAATCCGCCACGTGGACTGGTTTAATCGCACTGCTGGCGTTTACCACCACAAGAGGACGAATGGTACATTCACTGACTGCAGTTCACCAGGAAATGATCTCAAAAGGCAAACGCTATGATGACTCCTCTAATAACAGCAGATTGGCTCAGGCAGAATGACGTTTAAATAGAGATGAATGAAAGTCGGTGGCATTCATTCAGAATGAGGGCTTTGACTGTCCCGTCGATGTGACATTTTGCAGCGATTAGCCATGCGGAACAAGATGCACCATGCAAACACACCCTATGTTAAAAATAAATTTTTTTTAATCACAAGGCAGTTGTATTCACGATTCCACATGCAGTTCTCCAGAGAGAGACATGCATCACCGCTGCCTGATCCCAGCTCTGCACTTTGGAGAAACTCTCTAGACGACACACACACACACACACACACACACACACACACACACACACAGATATACAGCACAACACGCCTTTCTTTAAAAATGAATTGGTTTCTTCAGAGCACAGAGTTTCAGTCTAAAGAGACCAGCTTTGAAAGACCAGACCTCGTTAAGGGCTAACAAACAAAAACTGCTGTATGTATTTGAATCCATGCATGATTAGAATGAATGTGATTAGAGGACACAACCAGAGTGAGCAACACACTGATCTCCCATTTACTGCAAAGCCTTTTACAGATCACAATCCCCAAAGGACATTTTTCAATATGTTCATCACAACAGCATCCAAAAGAGTTCATGCAATATCTCTATTACCTCCACCACCATTATATTCAGCGTAATCGTCATCATCATCATCATCGTACAACAGCAGCATTGTCACTAAATCAGAGCACTTTACATTCAACAGTCCAAAGAAACATCAGATGACAACATGCAAATAAATATCTAAACGTAAAGGGAAAGAGAGAAATAATGTAAGGTCAGCCAGGAACACTGTCACCACTCCAGGTGCAAGGAATAGATTCATGCACATTCCGGCAATGAAAGCTTCTCCATGCATTTACACAACTCCACCACCAGTAGAGCAAAACATCTGAAGGCATTTTGCATATCGACCCATGCACATTAAGGAGGTATGCACCAGGGCACCGTTCGAGGTCCTAATAAGTCATCCCTCATTCCAAATAACTGGCATTTTTAAGAAACAATTTTTTCATTCTAAATAAGAAGTGCACATTGTACATACTGGTGAACATTCAGTGGGCAGAGGGAAATTTTCCATTAAGAAAAAGTTAGCAGGTAAAATAAAAAGCTTAACTATATAAAGCTCAAAGGCATGATTACACTTAAATTCTCTGTAACCCTATGGTGCTTTTGCTTTGAAACAGCTTGACCTACAGGTACAATTCACAAAAATGTTAAAGAAAAAAAAAGGCCAAAACAACCATATCACACTGAGGTGGGGGGGGGAAAAAAACCCAACAAGCCCCTCCCACCACAGCCAAAGCGGCGTGCCGCACCTCTACCCTCGCATTCCATGGCAGGAAGGAGTCACTCACCGAAGGCGACGATAACACACAAATATACCCACAGCAGCTCTGATAACTCATGCAGTGATAAAGAAAAAAAAACATGCAGCTCTGACGAGACGTAGCACCTGCAAGCAGGGGCTGGCTCCCAAAATTAGGTGGCCAAAGTTGTTAAACCATGCAAAAAAAATAAATAAATAACAGAACAGAATAACAGAACCATCATAAATTGCCAGGAAGACCTAATCATACCCTGAACAGATCGAGTTTATTTCACCATGTTGGGCGGTCAATGTCATTGATCGACCGGCACATGCGTGTGTTTGTTGGGGTGGGGGGGGGTGGTAGAAAAAATGAAAATGAAGGCAATTATATCAGCGAACAGGAGAGGTCCATCCATGCAAGTCTGTGGTCGTGAGCCATCATGGACGCAGAGGACGTATCCATGGAAAATGTACCCATGCAGAGCAGCGAGCGAGCAGAACGGTGCCGCGTGGTGCTAACGTGGCGAAGCATGCACCGCTGTAGCAGGGGGGGGGGGGACACCAGAGGCCCCTGGACTGCAGCATTGCATGTGACCGGTGAACTCAGAGATAAACTCAGTATGGCGCATTGTGAGTGTTGCGTTCATGTCCATGAGCCCGGTCATCAAATTTTGAATCTATTTTTTAACCAGTACACTGTATGCAATCCACCATACTGAACTCACCGCTTCTTTCCATCATGCTTTGCATTCAAAGCCAATGCAAACCAAAAAAAAAGTAGGAACACTGATGCAAATTTTAACAGGAAAATGATTGATACAGTTCATGCAGTTGATCGATGGATCACACCCCATCCCAGTGTAGATCGTGTACATCACTGTTTCCCAACCCAGTCTTCAGGAACCTCCAGACGGCCCACATTTTTTGCTCCCTCCCAGTTCCCTGACAAATGCTCCACATTTTTGCTCCCTCCCAGTACATGGGCTGTCTGGGGATCCCCCGCAGACCAGGTTGTGAAACATTGCTGCACGTCATATTAGCATAGCCAAACCCAAAACAAACACTGAAGACCCTCACCAGCAATAACAGACGTTATTTTTAAAGTAAATAATTATCATCATTATAACATGGTGAGGATTCAAAAAACAAAAACAGCGCGAGGAAGGTAAGCTATACCAAAAACAAGCTGTCGATTTACCTCGATCTTGCGTCCCTCGACAAGAGTACCGTGAAGCCTCTCCCTTGCCTTTTCCGCATCGGCGCTGCTCTCGAACGTCACAAAGCCAAAACCCTGGGGCCACCGCAGGTGGGGGGGTGGGGTGAGGATGGGAAGCCAAAAGGGGGAGGAGAGTTGGCAGTTTAGGGGAGGAGCAGGAGGTGGGAGGAGGGCAGGGTTACAGGAAAATGATCGATACATGACATGCAGCTGATTGATGGATAACCCCACCCCAGCGTAAATCCTGCACATCAGCGTTTCCCAACCCGGCCCTTGGGTTCCCCTAAACCCCTATTTTTGCTCCCTCCCAGGTCCCGGTACATGGACGTGAAGAGGCAAGGAGACGAGGTAAGATGGAAAGATCAGGAATAAAAGTGTCCTGTCGAAGAGGGGCCACAAATTTTAAGTGCCAAATTAATATCTTAAGCAAAACAATGGCACAGCCGCCATCTTGGTTTTGTTTGGTAATTCAGTCACACCGCGTTAGCGCATACACAGCAGTCACACCGCGTTAGCGCATACACAGCAGTCACACCGCGTTAGCGCATACACAGCAGTCACACCTGTACTACTGTCCTGTACGTATCACACACTTTCTGAGCATTTCGTATATAATGTTTACAAGTCTTTAGTTTGCACGCTCAGGGAGTCGATATCTCATTGTGCTGATGTGTACTATGACAACAGCAAACAATTGGACTGTGTAGTAATCAGGGTACAAGTGGTTCAACAACGTGATCTGATTAGCCAGGCTCATCACTCTTACTGCCCAATCTGTTAATCAGGATTAACAGGATTCATGTGCTAAACTGACATTCACATCCTCAGATCAGTGTCAGGATCCCCCCCCCCCCCCAACACAGACATACTCACCTTTGAGCCCCTTTCGTTGAAGATGATCTCGACATCGAGAATCTTTCCAAATTGCTGAAAAACATACGCGAGGCATGAACAGACAAAGGAAGTTCAAAATACAGTAGAATAGTCAATATAGAGCATGTCCAGGTACACGGAGAACCAATTAAATTACGTATGAGGAAAAACAAGAGTTAATTTGCTTCTGGTAACATTTGGGTTTAAAACCGAAAGACGACATTTTGGGAGTGAGATAACACATGAAGCTAAGGAAAGGAGTTCTAGCATAGTTTTGCACCTCATCATGCTTCTTCTATGCAGTGATCTCGCATTGCTCTTTATCCACACTGGGTGGCAGTGTTGTTGCATAAAGTCAACACACCTCCATGTTTTTCTGCATTTCTTTCTTTCATTTCCGTCTAATGAAACCTCAAAACCGACTTTGTTGCTACGTCCATTTCTGAGAGAGTATGGCATGGGTCGAACCCGGGGTCATACGGGCCCATCTACAAACATCTACACCCTAAGGGCCGGAACAATGCAGAATAACCTGGATGCTTACCCCAAACATTTGCCTGAGGTCCGGGTCTCTGAAGCGGAAGGGTATGTTGGAGACATGCAGTCGTTTGGGGGTGCATTTTCCCTCCAAAGCATCGGCCCCCACCGAGCCACTGCTGCTACCCGGGCAGTGACCCTCTCCCTCAGCAGGTGCAGCTCCATCTGCCTGTTACAGGAAGACGACGCAACGGTCAGCATGAAGCTGACGCAGAAGCTGTAAAGAAAACGTGAAAGACGACAAGACTCACTGGGGCGCTGAGGGTATTGGGGGCAGCTGCTGAGCCGTTTGCCCCGGCCTCCGAGGGGGCCTGCCCCGTCGATCCAAACAGGCCACTTCCGTATTCAGCCCCCAAGCCATTCTGAGATGGGGGTGGGAACGCGGAAAAGGGTGGAGGCAGCAATCCCTCCTGACCCCCTGCCGATTCTTGAGAACCCTGCAAATGGGTGGAGTGGGAGAGAAAAGGTGTAATTTAGCCGCAATGTAATTCAGGTCATAACAAAATCGATCGTATTGACGTAAACGATGGGACAGCTTGTACATTGACAGCATTGGAGACCAAATCAGCCCACAAATTCATAGCCTATGGGTTGCCAGGGTGGGGAAGCAAGAGCGGAGAACCTGCTCCGATTTCACTCTCCCTCTTTGGCGTCCCGGTGCCGGCAAGGGGGGGCCACAGCATGTCCCGCATGTAATATTCACCTTGGCCGTATCCATTATTAAGGGCCCGGAAATCCGACACGTGTGTCGCTCGCTCCACAGCCGGCACACACTCAAAAGGAGTCTCGACGGGGGGAGGCCCTCCAGCCAATAGTGACGAGGGCGACTGACATCATCATCAGCCACGGCCAATCAAATAATAAAATCACGCCATTGACAGTCTTGCATATGGCGCAGAGAGCAAAGACATTTGTTATAGGGACGAGAGCACATCCCCCGCTCAATCACTACCGTCTGCTGTTAAATTATTTTGACTTTTAGCCGGTCACATGACCGAGAGATGGAGTGAGGCTCCGCAGGTTCGCAGGAGCAGCCGACGGCAAACGTTCAGTCGTGCAACAAGACCGTAAGTGTTTCTGCCATGACGTCAGCATGCGCAGCCCCGTCCCCCATACAGCAGACATCGCCAAAAACCAGGGATTAGCCGCCCCGTTAAGGGGAACATCCCACGTTGCAAGCACACCAATCACGGGGTCATCTTGGAACCATGGAGTAGTAGGGCTGGCGATCTACTCATCCGATCATAACCTCACAGCATAATAGGATTCAAGTATCGGTTACAAGGGAAAAAACTGTAAACATTTTATGTAAGAGCACACGGCCTGCGCCCAACAGACAAGCTGATTGCAACCTTCTCACAGCCCAAACACAAATGCATCGTCTGTGTCTAATGGCCTCTTTTTATTGCCGTTTCCCAGCAGTCTGCAAAGCGTCATTAAATTACATACAGACGGCAAAAAGCAGCAGTGATATTCTCTGCTTTTCCGGCTGCCCGTGCCATTTGCTGCATTAATAAAACCGCTCCTGTCGCACTCTCTTGGATTATACCCCCACCTTCGCATTCAGCATCACGGCAGCCTGCCCGAACGGACCACAATGCACCTCTCCGGGGTGCAGTGTCATACTTGAGCACGCGCTCGGTGAGGAGCAGGGTGCACCTAGAGTGCCCACTGACTCAGAGCCTCTGAACACTGCTAGAGGCACGGGGGCGGCGGGGGGGGGGGGGGCTAGTGAAAGAGCCTCATTACTGTAAAGTCCTCCCAGACCAGATGGGCTTTTAGTGGATCCTTTCATACACACAGTCACACACCAAAAGGGAACGGGGGAGGGAGATAGGAGCGGGTAATAGACGAGGCAGGGAAGACGCACTGATCACTCCTGCATTCCTGATACGGCAGCCCTAGAGCAGCGCTGCCCTATAAGGCCGTCTCTGCAGGGACGTGGGGGCAGGGAGCCAGCCAAGGTTCGGGGAAGAAGAATCAGCGTCCCCCCCCTGCTGCCACATACTATGGCTGCGCCTTCCCAGTCTTCTCCCGGACAAATATATGCAGTCTCTTATCACCCTGCCAAAGTCTAGAACCACAATTATAGCTAGAGTATATGGATAATAAAAACAGACTGAACAATCAAAAAGGTTACAATTTGACAAATAATTCTAAAATGTTTCAAACAACCTAAATAAGATGCTTAAGATTAGTACAATTTTTTTTAAAAGCAGTAAGCATATAAAGTGCAGTTGCAACAAAAATGAGGATAAGGTTTACAGTGAGGAGGATCTACCTTTTACCACAGATTTTAGGATTTTTTTCCAGCTCCAACCCGCCCTGTCTTTAACAATCAGGATGTTACATCCTTCCACGAGTTAAGTCATTAATACGCTGCAGCGCCAACCCTGCACCAACTCAAGCCATATGGCCAAATTCAAACACAAAAACCCCCCACCACAGCATCAAAGCAGCGACGGTACATGTCACACCCCTTTCGCATGAACTTAACAGCGGCACCGCAGCAAAGGCGCAACCGGGAGCCGCAGCCGCACGGCGAATACACCGGGACGGCAAGCATCGCCACCAGCTTAACGACACGATTCCCAGCGCTCCGGGATGGTCATTTACCTGAGACACCATGCGTCTTTCCATACAACAGGATGTGAAAGGAGATGGGCTTCGCAGTGCCGTTTTCCCTTTTGGCCGGATCGCTCGCTCACTCCCAGCACGACTGCTGCACACGGTGCATGTGCGCTTACGCTTTAACCTTTGGCAGCCGCGGAGCGCGCGGTCCGCACACGATGCGCCCTAATTCTGACTAAGTTCCCGGTAATGTCAGTCTGGCGGTCGGCTACAGCTCCGCTCGCCTTTCCCTTGTTCCTCCTCCATGAAATCCCTCCCTCCTCGGTGACTTTCTCCCCGAGGCTGCCAGCGCTCGGGTGCGCTCCTATCTTCCGCTTTAATTCCTGGAGTCTCTCTCGCCCAACGAAGTCCAGACTAGGATTTTTTACCTTCACTCCTCCCCCTCCCGTGCCAATCAAAGTCGCCGCCACTGAGAAACGTGACCGTCGACTATCAATCAGCGACCATT
>JABFEB020000044.1:1575025-1585714 GCA_019775895.2 Stomatorhinus ivindoensis
CTTGATGGTAGGTACAATGATGTGTATTAAATACTTTTGTACATTTAAAACAAATTTTGCATTAGTTTTTTGTAGGATTATAATGAGACTGCTGAACACCGCTAGGGAAATGGCCAGTTTAATATTAAGGCCATTATATTCAAAGAAAAACAGAAGAGCGAGAATTTATTTGAACAGCATAAATGTATATAGAAAATGGATGGATAAAAGAATTAACATGGGTATTCTTCTGCACCCCCCCAACTCAACTCATCCTATCCCTCCCCTCCCCTTCTGTGTCTCTTTGTATCTGTCACTAATTTTGGGGTTCCTTCCCTGTTAACCCTCCACGTCAGCTATTTGCGCTGGTTTGCAGCCTCATCCTTCGCAAAGGGATCTCATCTTCATCTGGTCCCCCTTACATCCTTATGTCCTCCACCACCTATCAGCAACAGATACCTCATGCTCAGCCTAATTAGTAACTACAAACAACTAATCCTGTTTCCTTTTACTGTCTTGGGTTTTACTAGTGCTGGTCAAATGAAGCCTCAGAGACCATTTGCTGTATTTTCTGACACCACTCGATGTTACACTTTGTTCAAAAAAAGGCACAAAGCATGCCCAAAGCAAACCAAGACCGCCATCTAGTGGGATCAGAAAATACAGCAAATGGTTCATGAGGCTTCGTTTGGCCATCACTAGGTTTCACAATCCTTCCTTTAGCTGGTGTTGGCACTCTCGCTACATAACTTGTTTTATTCTGTATGATGGTAATCTCTTTTTTCATTAGGCCATTTTCCTAAATTTTCTGAGCCTTAATAGGAATTTCTTGCTGTCTTTCTCGATCTGGCACATAGTACGCAAGCATTCAGAGTTTGGTCCCCTTACCTTATTTGCATACCCACCGTTTCCCAGGTGTTTGCTGTGGTGTGTTGTGGTATCCTCATGAATGGCATTAAGCATAGCCTGGCAAGGTTCCCTGTCTACTAACTGCATATCTACTATGAACAAGACGCTGAAGCCCTGCAGCCTCATGCCTGCCAGCCTTCACCAAGCCGCGGCCGACACCAGGACGTGTCCCTGGTCTGCTTCGTGGGGACTATTCCTGTCTTTTTAAATGTAGTTTGCAGCCAAAAAAAATACTAAACATCAATATTATTGTGTTACAAACTGTGCCAGACTTGCCTACTTAAAATTGCTTGTACTTGCTGCAGACTGACATCATCAAAACTTTGAGCTGATGTCATTTAATGTTTTCTGTAGCACAAGAACATGCCAATGAAACAAGGGAGCAAGGAACTTATAAGCTAGTAACCAATGTGTTTTTACACAGCCACCTAACTTTCCAGCTATTATGTCATGGGCCGCAGCATTGCTCACAGACACCTGATGAGCTCTGCAGGGTCCAGTTAAGGTCTGCGTGGTTCTTAATCTTCGTTTGTGCATGGAGGTCACTGTCAACCAGTGTTCAGTTCTGTGGCTGGACAGGATCAGTGTGGAGCGCTTGAAACCCAGGGGGCTCTGCTTAGCTTTGTCGCGTATGTTAGCGTGCTATCATTAACCTGAGATGTTGCTAATTGTTTCTTTAAAAATTAAAATGGTGTTCCTCCAAGCTGTGCCTTGTGCTTATTTGATTTTAGAGAAGCCAGAAGAAAAAATCTGTATACTTCAGCAGCCCAGTGGAGCACAAAACATTTTAAAATGCACTGGAGTCAGTACTGCTGAGAGAACACTGGCAGCTGGCAACAAACTAGTTAATAAAGAATTTTTACCCCAACCCCAACCTCGGTCGACAAAATGCATTGCATTACGACACCTCATAGTGAAATACAACAGAACTGCGTTTGAAGTAAACTATAGTGGACCAATGATAAATATCATTAGCTCCCTCTAGTGGAAAACTTCCGCAAGTGTAAGAGAGCGACTGGTCAAGAGAAAGTACGGTAAACTAAAATCAGGTGCAATGACTACCGAGTCCAGACAATACTGACATGGAGGCACAAGATGAGACCATTTTCTGCACACAAATTAATAAAACACATTAAGGTCAGTTCACTCTGCTCATAGCTCAAACGACTGCTTTTATTTTGACATTTTACAACTTTGCACACCCACAACGGCTACTGACCTACAAAGGTTTTTCGACTAATCCCTTGAACGAGTGATAGTAGAGGCCTTGAAACATCACCGCGTTACATTTATCCATTAAAAGTCAAAGGAAAAAAACAGAATTCCATTTAAATAAATGGTACTGCTTTACAATAAGGCTCCCTTTTGCCATTTATAAATGGTAGTAACGCATTAATTAAAAAGAAAACTGTGGTATAGCTTGTTTATAATTGTCTATTAATGATGTACATAATGTTACAACCTAATTAATAACTTGCTTATAAACCATTCATAACCATTTTATAAAGGTAGCCTTACTGTAAAATGGCACCAAAAATATATTTATGTGAACTATATTTAGACATAATGGATTAAAATGTTCAGCTCTTCAGCAGTATTTGGACTCCATTTAGACTCCATCTTACCTCCGTTATTCGTTATGGTAGGCGTGACGCTGACGTCAGTCCACCGAAGCTGGGGCTGGCACGTGCACGGTCTTGGTTGCCGTTTGCTTCAGTTTCTGTGATTCGCAGAAAAGCCGCCTCGCACTGCGCGCGCCAATAACAGAAAATGGCGACGTCTAGCGCAGAGCTGCCAACTGTAGTTTAAGTCCAAGCCTCGACGCAACCATTAAACGTGACTGATTATTGAAATGTACGCCTGATATGCTGCTTTGATCAAGTCTCCAAAGACCATCAAAATTAAATATTTCTGTTACCAAATCTGAAGTCGGTCAGATTGGCATGCTTCGATAATTGCAAACGCTTGCTGTGGGGCTACTAACATTATACACGTAGCATGTCTGATGCACATTTTTGTAATGTACACCTTAATTTTTCAAACATAATACTTAGAAATAGTACTTTTCTTTGCATAGTCGACGGGGATACAAAGCAAATATGACACGCACCAGATGAGTGCCAAGGGGCTGGATTTCAGAGGAAATGAGAAGTTTAGAAAGATTCGGAGTGAACTGGGTGGGGCTGAGCGGTGAGGGGGTGGCGGACAAAAGGGCGCGGGTGTGACTCATATTTTAGGTTGCTTAGTTACAGTGAGTTGTTTTTATGTTATAGTCTTTTTTTGTTTTATATATATATGTCCATGCTTCTGGGTTTAATTTAGAAAAACAAAGCAGAGAGGGAGTGGGGAAGCCTGAGAGATTTTCGCAATAAGTTTAAAAACAAAATGTGTCATCGTTAATAAAAAAAAACACTAAAGCATTTTTAAATGTTATACATTTACAAAATGTTTCAGGATATCTCTCTAATTACACAATATCAATAATTATAAATACTTGCTTGAAATATACCTTACAAAAATCATAAAACGTTTCTTCGTATTTAAAATACTAATAATAATCTGGATACAATTACAAAAAAGAAAAACAAAGCAGAGAGGGAGTGGGGAAGCCTGAGAGATTTTCGCAATAAGTTTAAAAACAAAATGTGTCATCGTTAATAAAAAAAAACACTAAAGCATTTTTAAATGTTATACATTTACAAAATGTTTCAGGATATCTCTCTAATTACACAATATCAATAATTATAAATACTTGCTTGAAATATACCTTACAAAAATCATAAAACGTTTCTTCGTATTTAAAATACTAATAATAATCTGGATACAATTACAACAATCCCTCTAAAATATTTGACATGATCCCCTAACATGACATGATCCCCTGTCATTTCAGCATAGATGCATTTTATTCTGAAAGAATGCCTCACCCACTTTTGAAGCTTCTGCTCAGAGAGAAATTTTTTTAATTAAGCATAGATTTAGCAACAGTTCTGGGACATCCATGAGAGTTTGCAGATGCCATAAGTTCAGAAGGCAAACACTGTCTTTGGAAGGGGTGTGTGGACAGTGATATCAGCAGTGCTTGAGGTGGGCCAGTACTTACCAGTGTGTATCTCTTTTGTGTACTGGCCAGCCCTCAATATCTGCTGGTACTGAATTACAACTGATACTTGCTTTTCCCGACTTCAAGCACTGAATGTAGTGCAAAATTAAATGTGTTCTCCAGTGGACCTGATGTTCTGCCTCAAACCCTGAAAGCAAGGGACAAAAATGTGTAGTATTCTTATTTGTTCTGCACTGAATGTATTTTTTTTTTTGCTAAAGGCGATGTATTTCTCTTTCTGAGGTTGAAAAGCAAACAGAAAGGTAAATAAATATACAGGAGGTACTGGAAATTCTCCATCAGTGGAGATGCAGCAAGCTTTAAACAAACCACTCCCTCCCTCAGCCACACCCCAGCCGGAGGAAGCAGGCAGGTGGAGGATCTGTAATATTTGGAGAAGCTTGGTCTAACAGGTGAACATGGGTTGGGGGCGGAGTCATTTGGTGTCTGTGAAACATTCCGTGGTTGCTGTCATGTCAACCGAAGTGGCATGCGGGGACAAACTGTTTGACAGACATGTGGGAACACCTCACCACTGGGTGTGAGAAGTGCAGTGACTCATGGAGGGAACTACTTGGTAAAGCCTTTGGATCCTCAGACAGGCTTTGCGTCACCCTTTTGTGGTTCTTCTGAACATGCAGAACCCCCGGACATAAAGACTCCTAGGGGAAGTAAGAACAATAGCAAAAAAAATCTCCTTTGCGAACCAAAATATTGGTTAGGAGGTATTGCAACTTAATTTGAAGCCTTTTCATAAAATGCTCATCCCACAAACTAATTTTTCATTAGCCTGCAGCCTCGTGAGAGTAAAGGGATGGTAAGAAGTTTTAAGTGCTTAGAATCTATTTTGTGGGTTGGGTCTGCCTCAAATCAGGTTTAACGACATTATTGCACCCTTCCGTAATGTCTTTGAGTGTATGATTATGTATGTGTATGTGAAAGCCTTTTTTGTTGCGCATCAGTTAAGTATTGCAACACTATTCTGTGATAAGGTGCTCATTGACTTATTATTAATTCTGCCCAGAATCATACCCTTAGCTCACACCCTTAGAGATGAATGAGATTTTATGTAATTCTTCCACCTCACCCGAGGAAGTGCTGAGATGATGACTGCAACACACTGATTATTTTCTCAATACTGATGTAGACATAACAATAACCACTAACCTGCTTATGAAGCAACCCGGAATGACAACCTCATTTTAGGGCCCTGTGACATCATTGAATGGGATCTCACCAACCACTCTTTCTGTCACAAGTCTGCTTCCATCACAAATCTATCTACCAGATGACCCACAGTATCTAGAGTGGTCTTACACAAAACCATTGTTTCCAGTATAGTAATTAAATGTAAAATAAATCATGTGAGACCGCCATTCCATAGGCTGGTGCTTGACTTGTGCCCTGTGATTCCTGGATTAGGTTATGTTCCCCCATGACCACATACTGGATAACTTGTTGGAAGATGCACAGATTGTTTAATATACAATACTACCCTTTCCACAGACCTCACGTGACAATTTGGGTACCTCATAATTCTGCAAATAAGCTTCAGTAATCTCCCTATCCACATTATTTCTCCGACTGTCTGCACAGTCTGCAATTATGGGACACCACTCAAAGAAGAATTCGAATTTAAAATGGAGTCACCGTCCATATTCCATGACACCTAATGTTTACTTTTTGCCATGAGCTACAACTGCAAGAGAAGTCCCCTCTAAAGCAGTGTTTCTCAAAGCAGTCCTAGGGACCCCCAGACAGTCCATGTTTTGAATTGAGAGTTGAGAGAGAACAAACATGTGGACCGTCCAGGGGGTTCCCAAGGACTGCTTTGAGAAACACTGCTTTAAAACAACCCCAATCTGGTCCTCGGGGACCCACAGTTGGTTGATGTTTTTGCTCCCTCCAAGCTCCCTGCCAGACAGTCCCGATAGGGAGCTGGGAGGGAGCAAAAACGTGGACTGTCTGTGGGTCCCCAAGGACCGGATGGAGAAACACTGCTCCAAAGGAATCCAGTCTCTTCTTGTGTTCAGCTTCTGGTTGATGTCCTGACCATGACTATTCCTTTCAGCTGGCTGCTTTGGTAGCCTATAACACCATCATTAACATACAACAGGGGCCCATTTTGGTTGGCATTTGGTCACTGATTACATATTCCACTATCATTATGAAAAATGTCATCTGTCTTCCCACACGTGTGGACGTTACACCACACACCCCCCAACCCCCGCCCCCACCGGAGTCAGGCTTTGACTTGCACTCATCCTATCATCCTACCATGCTTCCCTCTCATTCTCAGGCCAACTACATTCCTTCAGCCTGACTATACTCGCGGAGGGTGGAGGACAGGAGGAAAAAAATAGCTGTCTGAGTGTTTGGGCCATACTGCCCAGGGAACACCATGGTAGCGTAATATTACTTGATGACTAATCACAGCGAGGCATCTGACACATTACTCCGTCTTTAAACAGACGGGAAAATACAAAGACTTTAAAAAATAGAGACCCCAAAAGCAAACTCTAAACTGATGTAACAGGGTTAAGGTTGGCCAGACAGGTAACAGGAATACATTTACATGTAGTATCAGAAATTAATTTTATGTATGTTTAGAAAAATCTCCAGGGTAAAATTCTAATTAATTACGTTGTGAATTTGATTGAAATGCCCGCATTTATCGGCCTGTTTCGCAAAGCACTATATTAAAGTCTAGTGTTTATTTGTGATTGCGCTGGTACTCTTGCTTAAACGTAAAGGAACATGTGGCTGTTTGAGGAAATAGACAAGGATACATGGGTGGTGTGATTTGGGTTGTGATGAGGTTAGTGAGAGAGGGACGACAGATATATTTGGAGGAGGAGCACGCGCTGGGTAGTAGGAAAAGGCTCTTGCGAGTTGATGAAAGTAGCAAATGCGTAGGGCGTGTAGAGAAGGGCACTCCTCTGGCTGCTCATCAAGATCGGACTCCATCTAACATCATTGCTAGATTTTCATAGTCAATTTAAGAAGATACACTGCTTATTTTAGCAGATATAGATACAGAAGAAGTTTACGGATACACTTACACACGTCAAAAGTTTACGGATATCGCGCTTTCACTGCCAGCCAAGGCATTTCAGGTCCGCAGAAACTACCACTGCACGTCGAAGCGCTAAAACTTCAGCGGACGACTCCCCTTAATCAAAAGGTGAGAATATATTTACCCAGCATTAAAGAACTTGAATATATCTGTTTTGTATTCTGTTTAACTGCAGCAATGCATTTGATGCGTCTCACTAAGCACTGTCTTATAAAATTTACGGTTTAAACTCCAGAAATATGAAGTGAAACGTTCAAAAAATATACAGGTAGAAAACGCATCTCCGTGCATCTTTATATTTTTCAAATGATATAACTTTACAGATTGTATACCGCGGCTTTGCATTTTGTACTCCTTTACGTATACATAAACTTTTAAGATTGTTTTCATTTGCTTAGTTTTTCTATATTAGATTAAGATGAAATTGGCGTTATATGAAACAGTTAATTAAAAACAAATCTCACGATGTATTTTCCGATGAATTCTGAGTCGATGCGTAACAGACATGGGTGTGTACTGGGGCCGCGCCGACAGACTGGATGAGCGAGAGGCGTGTCCTAATAAGCGAGGCTGTACTATGACTCCTGAAGTGAAGACGGTCACGTACGGTTGTGACACCGATTGGTGTACAGATCCACCAGATCTTAGCCAAAGAACCTCGAAAACACCTCATGCACGTCCAGCCTGTTCAGCACTAAACAATAAATGCAGGCAATGGGGCAAGGAATTGAAAAAGCATCTCTAACTTCATTGCGTAATGTTGCTATGTAGGCTACGTAAAAGAGGAACTCATAACCTCTCTTTGTCGATTATATTTTAATTTAGCTTAAGTATTTTTCATTGATCTCACTCATGCCACTAATTAAAAATTGTCATTCCAAATGGAAAATCCGTCGTTCTGTCGTCATTAGTTTTAAAAATGGTAGGCCTATATGCATATGAAAAACCTAATTCAAGATTGAATTTCCAAAATTCTCTCAAGGCCATGGATTACGTTTTTGATAAAAAAAAAATTGTGTAGACTTTATTGGATTGCATGAGGACCGAATGAGTTTTGGTTCCCAATCCTCTGACATATGAGGAAGCCTGACTTTAGGTCTCATCTCAAAAACAACAATAAATAGACAGAACAGGTTTTGGCAATCCATCAGTAAGTAGCAGCTGTCCAGCTTTTACTATTCAATTACCAACCTAATTAATCCAGCGTAATCAAGCTTGTGTCTTATGATCTGAAGACTCGCAATGTTACACAACTACATATATTATATTAATATATAAGTGCATATATTAAGAAAAGGCATAAACTCACATTTAGGATGTGTATATTTGGCAGGAAGTTCAATAGCATGGACTTGATCCAAGGAAACAACAACAATGAGTACTTGGTAGTCGTTCTGCCATGTTTGTATGTATGCGATTAAGTTAGGGTGTGTTCCCGGGGTAAGAGATGCTAACTGCGAATCAGGTATTCGCTGAAGTTATTTTAAGGTGTGGCAATTTTAAAAAACTTTTTTGAAACATTGGGGGCAAGTCTCAACTCATTTGAGAGTGAAGAATGGCTGCCTTCGTGACTGACTATACAGTTCTCATTTCCCCAAAGACATACCCTGTAGTAACTTGTTCACCCGGACACAGTGAGGACTCTCTGCAGGTGTGCCGTGTCTCACTGTGTGGGCTTTACAACTTAATTCCATGTCATTCACTCTGGATGCTATTATGTTACTGCTTGGTGTTCCCTACTTAAACCACTATTCAACATTGGTTTGTCTTACTGCAGTTCAAAAGTCATATTAGTCTCACTTTTCAAAAGACTTTCCTTCTATAAGGATATTTTACAGGTGCAGTTCAGGTTATATATGTTTTTACCACAGCCTTGGATATTAGGTCTTCGATGTAGCAATCTGTGTCCTTACATGCTACTCTTCAGCATGTTATAACTAGCAGATGACGCATTCTCTGCTGTCTCATGGAAAGCAACTCATCTTCTTTTTACAGTCACCATGTTGATTCTTCTGGCAGGAATCTTCCTCCTTCATATTGCCACCATTGTCTTGCTTCTTGTGGCAACTATCGACAACGTGAGTACCCCGCCCAAAAAAATAAAATAAATACACACCTATTAACAATTCAACAGTGTAATATAGGAAAGTGACAAGCATTGGAACCAGGGGGTGGGTAGATATATACCCCCCAGTATTTAATTTGGTTTCAATCCCCAAAATAGACTTTTGCATTTAAATGATTACGTTGTAGCCCCCCATTATCAAACCCTTTCTCAAACCATTGAAAAAACTGTTTCATTAATGTTACATCTGAATGACATAATTCTAACCACTCTTAATGATATGCAAAAATACACAAGATATCATTTTGGAATACGTGTTGTCATGTTGTGTATTTATTGACAGATGTCTTACCAAAATATAAATTACAAAATGAACCCTCTGTGAGGAAGGGTGGCACGGTGGCAAGCATTGCTGCCTCAAACCTCTGGGACCTGGGTTTGAGTTTCCGCCATGTATGTGTTTGCATGTCCTCCCCGTGTTGGCAGAGGGATTCCTTCAGGCACCCCAGTTTCCACCTGCAACCAGTTAATTTTAGTTACCAAATTATCCATGGGTGTGGCTTTGTGAGTGGATAGGATAAGTGGTTACAGAAAATGGATGGATGGATCTCTGTGAAACAACTCTTTACCCATATGCTTAGAAACTAATACAATCCTGCATAAAATCAGACTGCTAAGAATACTTTAACCCTTCTGTGTCTTACAGTCATGGTGGGTGACACAGCAGATGACCACAGACCTGTGGGGGACATGGGTGAACCAAAATGGAAACTGGAACTTCACTAACGTTGTTACGAACTCACCAGGTAAAGCCGCTTCAGGCATTCTCTCAGCCAGTGAGGTCAGGCAGCTGTTAAAGACTTTGCTGAAGTACAGTTAGATCTGTTGGTCTGAATCGTGTGACGTCAGCTGTTCACACCTTAAAAACTGGTATCCATATGCTGTACAGATAGACATAACAAAGGAATGTGTTGTGACATATCATTATTCCTCTTCTTAATGCATATTTAACAACTCATTTACCTTTAAAATAAAATGAGCTTAAAAGGTTTTTTCTGCCGGTAAACTGCTGGCCCATGTTGTGAATGACTGTGTTGATTTGGACCATTTCACCTATTTCATGCTTCTCTCTCTCGCCCCCTGCAGAGTACCTCCAGGCAGTGCAGGCTACTTCAGTGCTGGCCTGCATATTTGCCATCCTCGGTCTATTCGTGTTTATTGCTCAGCTCTTCACCCTGCAAAAGGGACAAAGGTTCATCTTCTCTGGCATCTTCCAGTTCCTTGCCTGTGAGTTCTGCAGCAGTTGGAAAAAACTGAATCACACATACATTTAATTTACACAAAATCATCTCAGAAGGCTGCAACCCATTAGCACGTCATAGGAGCTACTTCCATAAGATAGTGATGGGCAAATAAAGCTTCATGAACCATTTGCTGTATTTTTTGACCCCACTAGATGGTGCACATTGATTGCTTTAGGTCTTATCCACAAAGGGCCGGTGTGTGTGCAGGTTTTCACTGCAACTCCCTAATTAGAGGACTGAGTCCTCACACCTG
>JABFEB020000044.1:1591615-1606486 GCA_019775895.2 Stomatorhinus ivindoensis
TTGGTTTCGTTCTTGTTAGGTTCAGTATTTAGTCTGCGTCCCTGCACTACCTGTCAGATCTGTCATTGTGATGTCCTTTGGCGTTTACCCGTTACTTCCATTAAACCCCGTTTCCCCAAGAATTCCTGCCTCTTCGCCTTGTTTTCCCGACGCCGCTCGCATCCAGGCACGCTGCTTTCCCCGCATCGTGACAGTGAGTCTCTCCTTTTGCTGACCACTACTGTCCAAAATAATATTCTCCACAGTCATGATGGCTCTTCGGAGTTTTACTTACACAAAACTGTTTTGAGGGCAGAACGAAAAATGATTGGTTCAGAGGTAACCAATCGGATTGTAGAGGAAATGGGTCCAAGCAACTAGAGGAGGCAGGAGTCCCGCCATGTTTAATTGCTTGGATCCTCTCTGAACCAAACATTTTCATTCTGTCCTCAGAACATTTTTGTGTAAGTAAAACTCCCATGAGCATTGTGCTGGGTCTCTCTTCTGACAGTTTATGTGACAAATGACTGAAGAACTGGTTTCTCAAAACCATTGTCTTCCTACCTGTTTGGCACGTAGTTCTTTTGTGGCCACAATCAAATTAAAATGATCTCGCCTCCAAATTTTAGAAGAGCAAAAGGTTTTCCCCACGAGGCAAACACACCCTCAGCCTTTAAGTTCTGATCATATCTTGTAACTTGCCGCATCGATCAAAATCTTATCTATCCCTGTCAGTCATCTCCGTGCCTTATCTTGACTTGCTATGCACACGTGCCATTATGGTGTGTGACAAGCACCTTTATCTGGCATGTTTTAAATACGCTACGATTGCAAGGATGGCCAAGCGCTGAAGGATGCACCCTGGATCCTTCAGAATTTATCCTTCCTGAATCCCAGAAGTCATTCACCATTCAAGCGTTTAGGTTCTGGCTTGGCTTTGCCTCGTTGAACAGAAGGGACGCTGTACTTTTTCCGCCCAGGTCTGCTCCTGAAACTGCTCCTGCTCCAGATACACAAATGCACTCATCTGTGCCTTCTGTGCACCAAGCACGCAGCCTCCACAGAGGCAGCTGTCCTCACACCTCCTCTTTTCTTATTTGTCCCCTCAACTCCCCTTGACGACGCCTCCAAATGCCCTCCCCCACCGCTCACCCCGTTGATCCAGGTAGATGTTCTCCTGACAGTTGGTCCACAGGCCGGAATGGAAGTAAGGAAACACAAAGCGGTCGTCGCCCGTTTCCCAAGAGAACTGGGTGGAGCTTGAGTTGGACGAGATGCCCGACACGGGGATGCAGCCTCTGGTCTTCAGTGGTGAGCACAGCGGCTTGGGCATCTTCTGCTTGCCCACGCACCAGTAGGAGGAGAGCAGAGCCGCGGCGGACAGCAGGAGGGACACGGCCGTCTGGCAAAACGTGATGGCGGGGGAGCGCACTGCAGTGAGGAGGGTCATGGCTGTATCAGTGGGGGGGGGCGAGGGTCACTGAGATTGAGGAAGAATGAGTAGAAGTATCAGGGTTTGAGGAAGGTGGAGGGAGAGCAAATGAATTCACCATCAGTGCAAATTAAATGGATCATAGGATTTGCTTTCTTGTATGTCCCGTGTCTATGAATATCACCATGCACAAAAAGAAATGCTATAAACAGAAGAGTTAACAGAGGGTCGAGGGTCTTTCCCATTTAGTCACAGCCAATCCTCAGCCTCAGAGTGCACATATGGTAAGATGGCAGGCATCCCGTACGGCCTTAATGGATGGCTGAGCTGCGGCATTAACCCCAATGACTACAACTGACAACATCTCATCATTCATGTATTTCAACTATAAGCAATAGCAACATAACTGGTGGTTAATAAATCTCATCAAAACCATTTTTGTCCTTCACAGAACAATTCCTGAAACATCTTTACCCAATAATCCGTCTCCTACCACTTCCTCTTGGCGTTGCAGTGCTGTGATGTCCAATAGATCGTTCTCTTGGCCAGAGGTACCAGACCGCTCAGGAACTCGATATGGTAGATGAAGTATGTTTCTGTTAAGAAAAACAACACCCACATCCTGCAGCAACCACATGTGAGATGCACTCTGTCTGGGTAGTACTTTGAGAGGAGTCTGTTTTGTAGACTATATATTAACCCTCCTCTTTAAAATCCTCATTAATCCTTCAATATTTAATCCACGCTGAGCAACTCCATTCAATCTGTTAGCTCTGTTTTTATCCTCCAGCCTCCTTTCTGTCCAGGCTAATTTAATTGTCATTATGTGATGGTTTTCTGGTTATTTTGCTCAATTGTTCCTTTCAAATGCTATTTTCTGTGCAAATATACAGAGGAATGTAGATTATGCCACATTTTTTTAAAGAAATCGCTCCAAACAACCTGGTTGGGGTCAAAAAGAGCCTGGAGCGCATCCCAAGCAGCACAGGGCACAAGGACTATCGCAGGGCAGATACACAGATACACAGAGACATATATACACACAGATACACACACACACACACACAGACACATACACAGATATACACACACACACAGATACACACGCAGACACACACACACACACAGATACACACACACACACACACACAGATACACACGCAGACACACACACACACACACAGATACACACACACACACACACAGATACACACGCAGACACACACACACACACACAGACACATACACAGATATACACACACACACACAGACACACACAGATACACACACACACACACACACACACAGACACATACACAGATATACACACACACACACAGACACACACGCAGACACACACACACACACACATACACAGATATACACACACACACACACAGACACATACACAGATATACACACACACACACAGACACACACAGATACACACGCAGACACACACACATAAACACACACACATACACACATACAGACACACACACAAATACACACACAGACACAGAGCAATTATATTTTATATAAGTCAAAGGAGCTACGGTGATAAAAAGTAACACGGAGGAATTTTTCCTGACATTTAAACACCACTAGAGGGAGACATAAATAACATTAAAAAGCTGTAATTAGAAAACTGGAAGTCGAAAGGCAGACAATGATAAAAAAAAACAGAGAGAAATCTACAAAAATCTTAATCAGAATTTCCAAACTATTTCAAAGATCAGACTATAAAGATAAGATTAAAGGTTAGAAGCACAGTGCTAGTCGTTTTACAGTAATATTAAATGCAACATATTAAAATGCCTTCATGGACTGTTCATATCCTGCTCCCACCAGTTATAGGTTGCAAGATCCCCCCCACTATCCATCATGGTGGTATGGTCCAAGGGAGAACGGCTGAAACATACCTCATGGCCGCTGGGAATGCAGAGTACCACACACATGTAAAACTGTACTGTTCTCAAAGCGTCACCATTTATAAAGCAGCGATGTCAGAGAGAAAAACAGTACAACAGCCACGACTCACCATTTTGAACAGAACACGGTCAACAGGATGAGACATAAGAGTACCGACAGCAGAACTACTAATGCAGAACATCAGCAGCGAGAGCAGCCAATCTGACAAAGTAGCCAAATAAGTAAAATCAGTGTCCGATTTGCAGAACACAGTAGAGTAAATATTTCGGCCATTTTCTTGTGACATTGGCACTGGCTGATAAGCTGGTTGAAATGTCTTTTTTCACTGCATAAAAATACTGTATAGGTCTGCACTACAAAGAACCAGACAGAGTGCCTCTCTGCCACGATCCGTGAGTATTAGGCCCAGCCTCCACCAAAACTTTTTCTCTTCTGCACATTTGAAGGTCATCAGCACATATTCCAGCATGTAAAACTTACAGATACAAGTTTGATAGCCAGGACTTCAGTAGCAGCACGAGTACCTACATGATCTTTTAATAAAGACAATGGGACACAAAGAAATGTTTAAAGAAAAAAAGAACATTGTTTTCGTCTTGTGTATTTATCAGTCATATTGACAGGTTTGTAATGTAATACGTCAATATTTTTCCCTTTTTCAACCAGAGTAGAAAAAATAGTATTAAATATAATACCATTTACTTTTTAACAATTTTATATGGATCCGTTCACACTCTGTCTCTTAGCATCTCCCTGTATTTTTGGATATTAAATACATTCAGAGCAGAAAAATAAGGACCTTGTTCTAGAACATCCATCTGCTGTTTACCGTTTCACAAAATTGTATCTCGTTCACTAAAGCCAACGGTGATATCAATACTGTTGCTGGCTTATTTCTGAGAACAAGACTTCCTTAGTCCTGCCTTGCTTGAAAAATAACACTATTTTAATTTTATTCTTAGGTACACCATTTTGCAATGTGAAATCCCAAAGATGAGAAGCAATAATCTACTACCAATGATGGAAAAGGTAGACAGACAGATGTGCACACGCAAGCACACACACACGCGAAGATTGTGAGTGATGTGAAAGCAAAGGCCTTGATGTCTCTGTGGAAACTCCAAACTTGTGTCCCCTTCAGAAAAGAGGTGGTATGGCAATACTGAAATGTCATTTCTATTTAAAAGGCATTTTTATGTGATAAAAACAACAATAAAAATTAAATGCTTTCATTTATATTCAACTACAAAAAACTGATGATAACATAAAAATGAATATATGCATCACAATAATGCTGTATATAGGAATAATAATAATAATAAGATGAATAATAAATGCAACACACGTAATGTAAAAATCCAAGCGTTAACCTCAGTCCTTTATGTGAAGCAGTTCATTTTGAATGGTCCACTTGCACTTAACTCTATCTAATAATACATTTTGGACTTTGAAAAATAACAAATAACATTAAAAGGACAATAAAGAAAGTGATTCATTTCCAAAATATTTCACATTCAAAGTTTGCCAGAGAGGAACAAAGTCTTCACTTTTTTCCCATCCTTTCTTACATGTAATGCTTCAGTCAATTCATCCTCCGAGAAGGTCTGAACATGAATCCACTGAGCTTTCATTTTTTTCACTTCGGTTTTTAACAAACAGGCATTGCTGTCCACTGTGGTCTCTTTTCTTTACTGGTTATTTCTTCTTGATTGTTCTCCTAAGTTTAACCACGGTGTTTCGGTGTCATTAAAGGTCTGTGTCTTTTTTCCCAGGTCCAGTCAGCCTATAAAGGGGAATCCAAACAAAAATTACTCAAACCCAAATATCTAATCTAGGCATGATGTATTTTTTCATAAAAAAACAGCAACCAGTGACAAGTTTGTCTCTTGGACCTTTCAAAAAAGCATAATTTGTTAATTGACACATATTACTTGTATGATTTTAAAATAATGCAGGAAAAATCGGACTTCAGCACTTAAGACTAACAAACGATGTTAGTGGAAAAACAAAAGACCAAGATTGTCTCAGTGCTCCAGAGTTAGTGACATCACTGGACACAATTGAAATGACGTAATTTAAATCTGACAATTCGAGGCCCCACCCACAGTCTGTCTTTGCTCACCAATCTCAGTTGCTGGGGCACCTCTCTCCCGAGCCTTGGGCTCAGCCCATTTCCGACTGCTCTGAAAGGACAGCCTTCTCTACTGCATTTTTTTGGGAAAACTAAGAAATAAGAAGACAGCATCCAGAGAACATGAGAGGTTTTCAGACAATAATTTGGACAGGAATGACAAATGAGAAAGCTGGGAAAATACACATAATACACTACCATCATATTCTGAGGCAGGCAAATTACATGCATGGACCTGGCATACAGCTTTAAAATTAGCTTCAGAGAATGTACTAAAGAAGCAGACATCCACTCTTTGAACAGACCACATATATGTACATACACATGCTTATTTAACAATGCAGCATTTATCTTGTCTGCCTTATGATTGTGATAGGAATATATTCTTCAAATTTTTCTAGTATTTCCATTTAGAATGCAGTTTTTCCCCTAGTTTGCCGAATTTGTGAAGTGTCAAATTACCTTGTGCTTTGGACATCGCAATGAAAAGTTCTCTTCATTCAGGGAGCAGTCTAGAATGAGAGCGAATATTTAGTACAACACATATAATCATTACTATTATTACAATGTGCTTAGTACAGCCTTTTTCTGGATCAAAATACAAGCTCGATTTCACAGCTGAGACAAATTTCTGTTACATTTCTGATTCTTACCCGCTTCTATTGCGCACACATAATGGTATCTTAGAGAACAGCCCTTACTATAGCAACCAAGTGGTGCACCCACTTGCTCACAGTAAGAGCAGCTCTGTTGAAGACAAAGGCAGTTAGAAAGCATCTACACAGAAACTGGAGAAGCAAAAACAGATAGATATGTAGGAACAAAACAAAATCTTCGATTAAAATAACAAACTAAAAATTAACACAGCATATGAATGGGCAATATATAAACAAAGTAATATGACATCATTTTAAAATGGCCTTTTATACGATGCATTAATATTCTACCAGCAGTAACACCTGAACTAAAACTATAATGGAATTTCATAAAAAAAAAGAAAAACTCACTGTGTCCATAGCGCCATCTAGTGCTTCCTGTAGGCCATACAGACGGCCATTAACCAGAAACACTCCACTGGCCCAGGCTATGCATCCCTCATGTACCCACAATTCATTAGGGTCCAGTGGGACTTCAGGAAGCTGAGCCAGATGCGCCAAGGGCTCAGAGGGGTCTTGGTTAAGTAGCTGAGGAGGCGGCTGGAATGGCAGTGAGGTTTTAAAATTACTCTGGGTAGTCTTGGGCAAGTCGTCACCGGGTCTGTGTCGCCTTTTAAAGCGTGGATGGGAGGTAAGCTTTCTGTGTTGTGGTCTTGGCTGGATGTCTTCTGTCATCTGGTCCTGATTTTGCTGTTCTTGTGGTTGCTCCAGTTCTTGTTTCATCACTGCACTCACAACATCTATTAACTCTGGAAACGGATCACTTTTTTGGTTCAGGTCCATATGGTTGTACACATTATCAATGTTTTCCAAAACTTGTCCCCCATCCACTGCAGAGGTTGCATCTGTCGTAGTAACAGTAGACTGTTTTTCAGCTTCATTTCCTGCATAAACAGTATCTAATGTAGGCTTTAACATTTGTGGTTCTGTTTGTTGAGTATCCTGTTTGGTTGATTCCGTTGTACATGTTCCTAAATCTGCTCCTTTATAACCAAGCTTGGCAGTCCCTAAACTATTTCGAACCTGAGGGTGGTTCTTAGGAAGGCTTGCTACATATTCAGGAGGGTAATAGGGTCCATAAAGATCCCCTAGATTCTTGTAATTTGCCCACTTCTTGCATAAACAACACAGCAGTTGACCAGAATTACCTGTCTCAGTACTTATAGGTCCTGAAAGCACATACCCAGACAATGGAATTGTCTTTCCTGCTCTACATGACTGAAGAAGGCTAGAATCAACTTGTTCCATCTTTGTTTTCTCCTTCACTACCTCAATATCTATATCCATTTTTATCTCAGTAGAAAGTAAGTTCAAGAGATTGTCAGCCTTTACACCTTCTTTCTTTTCTCCCTTTGACTTTTCTTGTTCTTCATTCACTATAGTACACACAGCACCAATTTCCTCTTTTCTCTCGACGTGAATGTAAGGTGAAAATACAGATTTCCTGTGATCTTGAAAAATTCCAGTTGCACATTTTTCGTCAGTTCCTGAACTGGCTTGGAGGATCTCTTTTCCCACCAGCCCACCTACTCTTCTTCTCCTCTTTTGTTGCTTTTCCTCTAACTTTGCTATTTGACTGTCATCTTCCTTGCATAGTCCTTGGTCAGTTTGTTCAAATTCAACCTTGGGGTGAACATCCTTGTTCTCTATATCCATATTCAACATTTGAGAAGTATTAGAGGGCACTTCAGATGATTCTTTAGTGTCCGTTACAGAAGTGGTTACAGGAATTTGCGTTGTGGTCACAGTACTTGGAATAGTCTCAGCAGTCGCAGTAGGGCCAGGTATTTGTATAGGTGTAGATATAACAGGAGAAGCATTAATGGATGCATTCTGGGATTGAACTTGCGCACGTTTCTGTTTATTCACGCTACCAACAGGCCGCCCTTTTTTCTTGCCAGATGGAAAATAACCTTTAGGAACAACATTCTCAAGGGGTTTCAGTTCATTTAATTGTGATGAATTTGACATTGAAGATAAGGTTTGACCAAAAGGATTTTGCTGGTGTATCTGAAGACTATTTGGGTGTCTGGGTAACAGGCACTGTCTTTGATGCTGGTTATGGTGAAATGAGCTGGGTCCATAAAAGTCTCTGCTTGAATAATCATCTAAACCTAATCCCATCCCAGAATCTGTTAACTTTTTTCTCAAAAAGCTTTCTGCAGAGTCCTCTCCTCTCCGTGTCTCTAGTTGCTGGTATGTATTAGTGAATTGTTGAATATCAGACAAAACAGAAGATGATGGAGGTGGAGAACCTTGTACTGGACACGGTATTGGTGGTGCAGGCGGCAAAGGTCCCAAAAGAGTGAAATCAGTGGACAACCTCAATTCTTCTTTGCCTTCTCCTGAACTGTCTCTTTCTGTAAATTGAGGACCATGACCTTCTATCCTAAAATGGGTTTCTTGCTTCAAATCCTCAACCACACTCCGGTTAATATTCCCTGAGGTCCCAAATTTTACAATAGGGGGATTCTGTTGGAGGTCACAAGGGTAGGCAGTGGGAGCCAAAGGGCCAATCTCCTCAACACCCTTGTAGGACATAATTTCCTCCAAGGAGAGACCTTCATCCAGATAAGAATGAGAACTTCCTTGTCCCGTTACAGATTCAGATAAACTGTCCCCAATGCAAGACTCTTGTTCTTGGTTGTCAGAGTTGTAATGTACTAGATCTGTATGAGAAGATCCAGTTAGTGTAGTACATGCAAAATCGGTGAGACTTCTATTGTGTTTAACATTGGGTGTTATTTTCTGCACTATCGCTTCCAGTTTCAAGCCACGACCTTTCCTAGGTGGTAAAATGTTGGTTTTACCCTGAGAAGATGGAGATGTTAGCATCATATTCTGAGTAAGCTTATTACAATTAGCGTCTGGAATGGCCATTCCGGAATGGGGCACATCAGGACTTGATGGATCAGTATCATGATGTCTGGATGCAGTGTTACTCAAAGGAGAAGGATACAGGGTCTGAGTACTCCGTTGTTGCTGTGGTAAATCTTGATGCTGTCTCTTCGCTGGAATTGGGGATATGAAAGAACGAACCCTCCTTCTCATCATTAATGGGTTAGTTTCTCCAGTACGCTCTGTTTTCACTGGACTACGACCTTGTTGAGTCCCCAAGTTAACTGTACTACTAGCAAAACTACCATGAGCAGATGGTTTATGAGAACTTGGCACCGATGGAAATGATTTGACCTTTTCTGTAACTCCTCTTGAGGTATCGGACCCAGGAGTAACTACACCGGCCTGATTTGTTTGAAAGACTGGTTGGTTGCATTCAAGGGTCCCTCCACCCTCTCTTCCAGATTGTGAGTGGTTCCACATTTTCATATCATAGTAACTACCCTGCCGAGAGAATTGCTGGTGGAGTAATTTCGGCTGAGCCGCTGGGTCACTATGAGAGGCTTGGGAGCTCATCGCTACTTGGCTGTGATACTGCTGGCTACCTGATCCTGTACTGCTAGATGCCATCATATCCTTTAATATCCTGTTCTTGTGTAAGGTTTCCCATTCACGTTTGTCGTCTGTATCCTGGGAGTACTGATGAGGGTGAGGATGAGAATACATTTGCAGTTTTTTGTTTGGTTGAGAGTTTCCAAACTGAAATTTGGAAGGTATATCATGCTGAGACGGGATCTGAGAATGAAAATGGCTTCTCCCTCTGAAGTTTTCAAACCCATATCCTGAATGACTACCGCATCCATCTATGCCTGGATAGTTTGACTGACATCTTGTTGAAGGTGATGTCTGAAGATTAAGGTTAGAGGAAAGAGTACGGGGGGCTTGATGAAAATGAGAGGGGTTGACATTTGATATATTTATATGTCTATTCTCTCCAGTGGACAAACTATGATTGTCAGTGCTTGTGTTCACAGATATGTATGGAGGTCTGCTTTGCTGTCGGAATGCACTTTTCTTCTCTGGTAACTGTCCACAATAAAGGGTAGGATTATCATTCTGACTAAAGACCTCCTTAGAAGCACTGCATTCAGTTTCCATCTTCACCTCACTTTTGTTCTCTTTACTGTTGTCTTGCAGGCTTTCTAATGTAGTAGAATGTGACTGCTGAATTACAGATGCACCAGTGTAACTAGTTTTCTTAAAAGTCTCTTTTACCTTGTTTTCATGTCTATCCTTTTCCTTTTCAGGTGTGCTCTGGAGAGATACATCGCAGATTACTGAACAACGCTCTGAAGATGATGAGGATGAAGCCATTGGAAGCTTTTTTACAGGTAGGTCACTGCCCCCTATTGGCTCAGTATCCTGCAACAGCAACTGCTGCACAGCAGATGACGAAGTTTGTGGGTTTGTGAAGGGTATTCTATGTGGTAGAGGATAGTCTGCTAAATTAATGTTTTTTAATGGTGGTTGTTGAGAAGATTCAGTGGTTTCTGGTAAAATAGCTGCAGGGCGATTTGGAGATGCTGCCATTTTGGATTTCCCTGAAGACTCACCGTGTGCTCTTCCCACTCCAACCGGAGCCCAAGACGTCAGAGGAGGATCCTGTCCAATACCAGTTGTACTGCCCTGCTTAAGGTTTAGAGGGTAATCCTTCACAGGAACTGCTGCTGGAAGTGAGGCTTGATGATCCTGACTGAGCCCTGTTTGTGGGACTAGACTGCGTGGCATCATAATTTTACTCACACCATAGGAATGTCTTGAAGGATTATGAGCCATATTTTGAGACTGGGGATGTGTGTCAGGCAAGTTGACTGAATCTTTAGTATGGTCATAGTTTTTTTCTGTATGGTAGCCTTGAAGTACTTCTTGTAAAATACTGGCAGATGACTGTTGCACTGGAGGATTAATATCTTGATCCCTTATTGTTCCTCTTCTCCCCAGTTTCATTATGCCCGTTGGCCCCATTCCCTTTTTTTGTCCTGAGATATAACTGAGTGGTGGCTTATGCTGATTTTCATATCTTAAATTTGCTTCCTTCCCTGTACTTTTTTCTATACTGCCCACCTTTTTTAAATCCATCATACTGCTAACAAGTTCAGAGTATCCATATGGTGACCTCTGCTTTCCGGAATGGTGGCATGATGGTGACTGCTCATAATTGGGTTCAGGGGGAATGTTGGTTCCATTCACTGCGGGGAGGGTACAAATACTACTCCCACCTTGCCCATTGACACATCTGGTATCTTTGAAAGCATTGGAAGAATGAATATTGTCTGTACTGTTTTGTGAATTTTGCAATTCATTGTCTAAATGTTGTGGTGCAGAGGGTGCATCTTGAGGAGATTCCAATGAAGTATCATGTTCAGTCATTTCAGAACGAGTAGACACAATCACTCCTACTCCTCCTGTATTTTGAGTTTCTCCAGTTTTCAAAATTTTATGAGGATTGTCCAAGTTTTGTGTTTTTACAATTTTTTCACAATCTTCCACTTTTCTGCTTAGGGTTGTTGAGCCCTTCTGTGCTTCATCAGCTTTTCGCTTGTCATGGCCCTCTAATTTGTCATTCCCAATTCTCGGCATGTCACTTCTGGATCCTTCCAGTGTCACTGTGATATCCTGGTCTGCTTGATTTTTATTTTTTCTGCCATTAGCATCATAATTTTCCTGGAGTTTGTTACAATTTCTTCGATCTATACTTCTAACAATAGGCTCCTTAGGGGACTTGAGTGTTTGAGATGGACTGACAGAAGTAGAAGTAAAAGAAGAAGGTGTGCAGGGAGGAGGTATATTTGGACTGGGTTCTACTGAAGAAGGTAGAGAAGATGGGGAAGAAGAAGATGTACTATGAATACTATGCTCATTTCCTCTTGGAAAAGCCAAAGTCCGTCTCTTAATTTTGGATGCTCCAACTACTAATTCTAATGGTAAACCCTGTTTTGCCAGATTCTGGGATGAATGGTTGTAGCCAGACTCAGTACTAGTTCCACTTGTTTGCCTAGTCATGCTATCTCCTCCTCCTGAAGAGCTTTCTTCTCCTTCTCGCTTCACCACTTCAGTACTCTCATTCATTCCACTGTCAGGTTGAGCACCCCCTATACCTATTCGTATAGTCCTTGCTGCACTATCACTACAACTGTTACTTATAGCCTTACTTCCTTCCTGATTGGCAGCCAAGCCATGTGAATTCTGAAGCACTTGATAATGTTCACCAGTTTCATATGCAGGTTCATCTTTTCCTCTGTTTTTTGAAATCAGAGAGTCTGAGAGCAGCACATGTTGGACAGTATTAGGTATACTAGCCACTTGTGATGTTAATGCGTTTAGACTGTTGATCCCTGGATCCCGAGTCAGCTTGTCAACAGAAGATGGGTACAGAGAAGAATAATTCTCATCACATATCTTTCCTCTTCCCAACTGGCTTTGAGTCAATACTGAATGACTCCCACTTGGACTTGTATTTATGCCAATCGTGTTTACATTACCACTGCTGCTCCCAAAACTACTAACACTGCTGTTAGAGCTGGGTGTGGGACTCAACTGAGGTGCTGCTCGCAATATTTGATTGTGGCTGTTTCGACGATTTGGAATAGAAGTAGCTGATGTCAATTCAATGGGGTTAACAGTAGAGTTTCCTAGACCTTCAGAAGCACCCAACAGGGGAGAGGGTGATGAGCTACAGTTGGGTGACTGTATTCCTGAGGCAGCTGGAGATGGATTAGAAATTGGGCTGAAGTTTGGATGGACCTGTGGTTGCTGATTCTGAGTTACAGATTTGGGTATTTCTTGGGAGACAAACTGAGGCATTGAAGAATTGTGGGAGTTTGAGGATGCAGTAGAGGTCTGAGGATATTTAGGGTAAGGTGAGCAGGAAGTTAAACTGGAGGAAATAATTTTATTGGATGAATCATAGTCTGGTTTCAAATTATTCTGGGAGTATCGATGTGAGTAAACAGATTGTTTATGAGGTGACTGAGAAGTATGGAAATCATATGGTGGGTAATTTGAAGAGCTATAGCTTAGCCGACTGCTGTCAAACTGTGCTATATTACTTGGCTTAACTGAACCATGGTTTGAGCCAGTTTTTGAGTTGCCACTACCTGAATTACTAATTTCACACTCAAAATTGCTAGTAGCACCCCCACTAAGATACCTCTGTGGAGGAAAATTATATGCCCTAGCTGACTCTGCAGATGCATTAGACAAAGGGACCCGGGAGAACTGGGGAAGTGGTCTATGTCCAGAAAGAGGATAACCTCTGTGCTGCTGCCTTTGTGGAAAGGGTTGATGGGAAGGGTAATCTTGACCCGGTTGACGTGGGTGCATCTGGTGTCCAGGAGTTGATTGGACTGAGGGAGTTTGACTTAAGCAATACTGATGTGTAGGAGAAAAGGCTCCAGTACCACTTTTACTACTGTTGCTACTGCCATTTCCACCAGTGGCAGCTGAAGCAGTGTAGTCCAGCTGATAGTGAGATGTCACAGAAGACCCTGGACCATTTCCAGCATGTCGATATTGGTGAGGCACTTGTCCACCTACATCCGAATATCCAAAACTGACCCCATATTCCAGTCCTTGGCTCCCTCTCCTTGACCTTTCTTTTCCACTCACTGACATATAATAATCAATGGCTTCTTTTTGGTAAGGATTTTCACTCAAGTGACTACCTTGCAACCCTTTCCCACCTCCACCGCCTCTGCTTCTAGCCCCATAACCCTGCATGAGGGAAGCATGGCTGGAGTGAAGGGACATCTGGTGGTGAGGGTGCTGGTTTTGAGTGTTCCGTGGTGTTTGCTGTTGGACCTCAGCATGTTCGTTAGGCATTCTTCACGAACTCTCAAGTTCGAGGGACATGGGTACGTAAAACTTCCCTTTACCTCCACCACTTCCACTTGAAAGCCAGGAAGGAAGCAAAAGAAAGGGAGAGTTGTTAAGAAACACCTGCCTTTCACAGAGTTACCAACAAGCTGCTACAAAAACTGAACAAATAAACAAATCTTGTGAACTCATAAAAAAGTTGCTCAGTTCATAGGAGTAAACCTCACAATTTTTACAGTAATATCAGCCATAAAATTCATGTTATTGTGGGGGGGGGGGGAAGCTCAATTTCCCCAGCAGCTTTCCATCTTTGTTTAAAGATAAAATGTAAATTAATATCTGTTCATTTTTTACTTACTAGTTCTAATAACCAGTTAAGAGTATGTTTTGGAGGAAGCAGCATCTACAGAATCCAAAAGTTAGGGTGAGTGCCACAATGGATAGGAGGGTAAAAATGGTTCAAATTCAGCTCTCATGGGTTTTCTCCCATAGTCTACAGACGTGCAGTAAATTACTCATTGCCCTTAATGGGTGAAGTATTCTGCAGTGGATTAGCATCCCATCCAGGGGATACTCCAGGGATACTCTACCCTGTGCTTATCTGTTCTGGATCAACGCAATCTTGGCTATACAAGCAGTCATTGAAAATAGCTTTGTGGATGAGTGATATTGATGACAATCTTATTTATAATCAGAAGTTTATAATTAACAAAATTTGCCAGTCAAGGTACAGAAAAAAACAGTATTTGCTCTCCATCATTAATGAAAATGTTTAACCTCCCTACAACACAATCTTTCACACGATGAGAATTATAAGACTCAGTGAAACAAATAAATGTCTTCATTTTTCTCTATTCTCTAAATATTAATTGTATTCTAATTCATATATATGTATATTTCATGTTCATGTATATTTTCTTTTTGTTCTTCCCTAAAAAAATAAAACAGTAGAATATATATATACACACACACACACACACACACACACACACACACACACACATATATATATATATATATATATATAT
>JABFEB020000044.1:1608072-1621639 GCA_019775895.2 Stomatorhinus ivindoensis
TGGAAAAAAAATATGTTAGTGGGCAGACGGCGTTGGGAAAGGCGGCAGTTTTGCGGAACTCGGCGCTCGTGCGCTGCGCCCGTGCGCTTTTACCAGGCGCTGAGTGTCGGCACGTTCTCTGGCGTATTTAGCTGGACGCTCGAGCCACCAGTGCTGAGATTTAGCCGCTAATTGCGCTAGCTAGCTACGGTACACCGCGCTCCACATTACCGCGGCCAGCAATGCATTACCGATTACATATTTCCATCTATTCTTGCCAACTGCATGCCTCATTATAACAAATAAGCTATTCACATATTCGTTTTTTATTTATACGTTATGATTTATGTATTTATAAAACCAAACGAGCTAACTTGAGAACAAGCTATGGCATAATCACCCTTACCTAATGTGCCAGCATTATGGATTATTTCAAAGCTAGAATAATAACATACGCCCAATGCTTCATTTCATTGCCTACCTGGTAACGCAGAGGGCCCAGTTGAGAGAGTAATTTGTCTTTTTTGAATTCCTCTGCAAAAGGACGAAACCCCGGGCTTGGGTAGACCGCTCAGCCGCTTTCCCTTCTCCCTCTCTCGTCTTGACAACCCCGGCCAGCCGCGGTGGAGTTGGGGGCGTCACATATACACAATTCCTGGACCTTTTAAAATCCAAAATATTTTTTGGTCCCCGCCACTTAAATTATGGCAGCACAATCGGAGTGCCTGTGCGTCCCGTAAGCAGCCTGTACACCCTCCGTCCCCTCCCCTGGTTCTCCCTCTTGTTCTTTCCTTCACACACCGTCTCTTAGGTAAAGCCACCTAAGCTAAAACTAAGCGCTTCGCTATTGCAGCAGCTAACCTTTCGATAAAAATGTCGACAAATACCTATTACAGACGTGTGTTATTTACACAGCTACACCCCAGAACACATTAGTTAACATAGCTATCTACATTCGTTCTGAGATTTTAACTGAAAGACCGCCTTTGAATTGCACACACCCCCTCCCTTCCTACCTCCTACATCTCTCTCCATCAAATCCCCTTCCCCATCACTGCTTTTCTGCTTTTTCAAAAAAAAAATTGCGAACCGTTGCGAACTGATACAACCATAAAAATGTAGGCAATCTTTTCTAATGAATATTCAGCACTCTTCGCCTATTTTAGCTTTATTTTAATTCAGACCATGTTTCATCTCTTTACTCTATTACTTTCAACAATCCTTCAAAGATAAACGCATATTGTTCTTGTACATACGTTTAGCAATGTGAAAGCAGAGTCATCATGCATATATACAGAGGACAGTATGTAAACTTATTGCAAATTGGTCTGGCATGAACTCCCCTTTCCGTTAAGAAGGCAACACTATACTTGGTAACATCTGAACCAACATGTACTGAGGGTGCAACTCAGTCATTAAAAACAGGCACATTCAAGATATTCAAATAAAATTTTATCTTACAGGTTTAACTGACAAACAATCTGGCGTTGGAAATCTTTTCCAGAATGTCTGTAAATAACTTTTGATCTTAACTTAATTGTGCTGTAAGAGCTTCAATAACAATGACTTGGTGTTTTCCAAATCTGGGTCTTATCTAAATATTAACCTCTACCTGAAACTGAAAAACGACTTAATTGTTTAATAGGGGAACTATTTGTGTAACAACTTAATTAGAGAAATTCTGAAATGAAAGATATTTTCTTATGCATGATTATGTATCAGTAATAGTCAACAACTGCACTTTATTGACGAAGCCTTGAACGCTAGCATACACAATTGTCATGCCGTTGATTCTGAGAGTCTGAATGAATTGCAACTGCAGCGAGTCTGCTTTACAAATAAATATCGCAATAAAATTTTAATTATTCACCCATGCTTATTCCACCATTTCAGTCTACCTTACCAACAATGTTCATCCTTGGGTTTTCATTCTGAGTCTAGCTAGCATTTGCACAGTACTACCACACTTACACTAAGGCCGCGCGCGGATGCAGTGTCTCGCATTGTCCGTAATTATGAACTTGTACTGCTTAACCTTGTCGATATATTGTCTATCAGTGCCCTTGATAAATTTCTTCATTCCTGTGCTTAGTTGGCCTGTCAGTGCTCGAATCCTTTCTGTCTCTTAAACTGTTCAGTCATTTCTATACAGATTCACGTCTATTTTCATCACTGTTGCCATGGCGACCACACAAAAGCCTCAGTAGATAACTTAACTGCACATATATTTATACATTCATGGTGCGATACTTTTGAGTTTCTATTAGTAAAAGCCTATATATAAAATTAGAACGGGCTAGTGTTTTAAAATGTAAAAATGTTGAGATTCCTTCGTGTGTGACATTTACTGTAACTTGTTTTCTGCTCGTTACAGTATTTTTCATGTCTGGTTGCCTAGGAATGGTATAAATCTCGTCCGTCATCAGGAACCAGCCGTCCATCTCAGGGAATATACACCTATGTTTACCGTAAAATCTCTAAACTTTCCTACAAAAGTTTATATCGCTGACATTTTGACAAGCTTTCCGCAGCCTTTTCATGATTAGAGGTTGACGAATGCGATTGCTCCATAATATCTTTGACATTTTATTTTATATATTTTTGAAAATAGCCCTGCAAAAAAAAATCAGTTCTATTTCTAAGGTATTTTACAGTACTGCCTATAATATTTCCAGAGTATGTAATTCCAAATATGAACACGAGAGGTCAGATTAACACTGTACGAGCAAAAGGTGTCCTGCTGCTTAAATTAAATACCTAGTAGTGGATAGCTGGGGAATAGCTTAATGGTTAATTTAACAATGTCTCAATGCATGCAATACATTAATGATTATGAACACATTCCAATCATTTGCTAAATTAGCCTATTTTGTTTATGTTTCATCCATTCTGGCGGACGTTGCCCAATGCTGTCATGGATAGTATGAAATCGGCCCTGATTTCTGGTGTATATGCAGATTAAATAGTAATTCCACGATTTTGTGCATTTTCTCCAGAGTTTGGAGTGTTTTCCCTATAGTCTAAAGTTATCCAGTCCTTACTTTGGTGTGTGTTAATCTTCTGTCTTCAGTGTACAGTGCACACCAGCCTATGCTCTTTTATTGTTGGGATAAGATAAGTATCACTGCACCCATTAGTGGATGAGCAGTTTTGAAACCGGATGCTGGTTTATGTATGCTCTTCACCCTGTTCTTTCAGAGATATTTCAGTGCTTTCCACCAATCACAAATTATTTGGCACACAGACATGTGCATTTATCAAAGATATTTTCCAGTCTGCAACTGTTGCCCTTTTTGGGGATTAGAGGTCCATTCAAGGGCCCTGGTGACCAGATATGCTATCAGACTGTGATCACACAAAACATCAGAATGCAAGTGAAACCTTTTTTACCTTGCGGCACAAAGACACTATTGGGCTTGGTTTGGTGCCATACTGTTTGTTCATTGGAGATGAGGTGATCCTGAAACCAACCTTCAGTGAGAAGATGACCTCCACCAAAGTGTGGCAATTGAAAAACAGTAAGCAACCCTGAAAGAAGAATGCATCATGGAACACACCCATCTCCTAGCAACTGCAGAATCCCACTTCCCCACCAACACAGAGAAAATACAACCCCATTTCCAAAAAAGTTGGGACGCTGTGTAAAATGTAAATAAAAACAGAATATAAACCCATATTTAATTTAAAAAAGAACCAATGCAAAATATCAAATGTGGAAAACTGAAATTTTAGTGTTATATGGCAAATGTATGCTCAATTTGAATTTCATGCCAGAACATGTTTCAAAAAAGTTGGGACAGGGGCATGTTGACCATAGTGTTGCAGAACCTTTTCATTTAACTCAGTTCCCAAATGTAAACATTTGGGAACTGAAGAGACCAGTTGCAGGAGTTTTGAAAGTGAAATGTTCTCATTCCTGATTTCAATTGCACAACAGCTTCAGGACTGCTTTGTCATATTTTTCCTTTAATGATGCACCAAATGTTTTCAACGAATGATAGGTCTGGACTGCAGGCAGGCCAGTGTAGCAACTGGACTCTTCTACTACGAAGCCATGCTGCTGTAAATGCGCAGAATACGGTTTCACATCGTCTTACTGAAACATACATAGCCATCTCTAACAAAGATGTTGTCTGGATGGCTGCATACGTTGCTCCAAAACCATTATATATCCTTCAGCATTAACACGGCCTTCCGACATGTGCAAGCTACCCAAGCCATGGGCATTAATGACCCCCCATGCCATGATGGATGCTGGCTTTTCAACTGCTCTCTGGTAACAAGTCAATGATTTCTAAAAAGAATTTGAAATTTTGATTCATCAGACCCCAGGACAGTTTTCCATTTTGCCTCAGTCCATCTTAGATGAGCTCGGGCCCAGAGAAGTCAGCAGAGTTTCTGGATCATGTTTATATATGGTTTCTTCTTTCCATGGTAGAGTTTCATCCTGCATTTGCAGATGCACCGATGAACTGTGTTTACAGACAGTGATTTTCAGAAATATTCCTGAGCCCATGCAGTGATTTCCACTATAGAATCATGTCTGTTTTTAATGCAGTGCCATCTGAGGACCCGAAGATCACGGCTATCCAATATTGGTTTTCAGTCTTGTCCTTTCCATAGAGAGAATTCTCTGGATTCTCTGAATCTTTTCATGATATTATGCACCACATGACGATGAAATTCCCAAATTTTTTGCAAAACTATGTCAAGGAACATTATTGTTAGATTGTTGCACTATTTGCTATCTTTGAACTATCTTTCACTGAGTTATGAACCTTTCCCCATCTTCACTGCACAGAGATTCTGCCTGTTTAGGAGCATCATTTTATACCCAATCTTCTTGCTGACCTGTTGCCAAATAACCTAATTACCATTATACAAGTTCTCCAGTCTTTTGTTGCCCCTGTAATGAAACGTGTTGTTGGCATGAAATTCAAATTGAGCATATATTTATCATAAAACAATAACATTTCTAAGTTTCAACATTTGATATGTTGTAAACATGGGTTTAAATGACTTACAAATCATTGCATTCTGTTTTTATTTACATTTTACACATCATCCCAACTTTTTTGGAAACAGGGTTGTAGCAAAATAGAGGGTATGGGGAAGGGATGGTATTAAGATCACTGGTCTAGATAAGTACCTCTTGATTTAGTGCAGAACAGGATTGATAGATACAATGACTGAATGATCTTATGAGGGGTAAAAATACATATGAGAGAGACATAGAATTGAGTGGTCTACTGAAAAAGAGAAAGAATGGATTATGGAAGAAGTATTCTGAAATTTATACTGATTATAAATTAATTATGAAAACTATTTTAAAGAAGATCTGTGCCAAGGGCAGGGTGGTAAATGTATGTTTTGTAATTAAATGTATCATTCAGTCAGAAAGATTGTGGCTGTAATATTTAATATTGACCACCTGGTGTCAGTAGATCCAGTTGCGGTTCTTGCAGATCAGCGTATCGCTCCCAAGAGGGTGTCCACTGCAGTAACACTGGAAACACGTGCCACTTTGAACAGACAGTGTAGCGCTCAAAAAAAATTCCCACAGCACAGGAAACAAATGTTCCTAGAGCAAACACTCTGAGTGGAAACTGGGCTCCATAGATTTTCTCCTTCCACTCTCAGATATGTAGACCTAGAGGGAGCAGGTATTGATCAGCAAGTCCCTTCGTGGGCGACACCCTCTGTGAGGGGCGGAGTGGTGAAGAGGAGGAGAGAAAGTCACTGTAAAACCTGCATTCTCACCATCACAGGGTACAGAAATGCCAGGTTTTTGGGTACTCTGTCCATAACAGTGTGAATGAATCTTATACTGCAGGAAGAGCTATAAAATAAGATAATTTTCATAAAATGGTGAGAAGGCAAACATGGTTTGCTGCTTGTCTGAATCAGTTACATCAATATGAATATCACACTGATTCCCATTGAGGTTTTTTTGTGTGAGAATTAGAACATATATCATCCCAAAACAAATATGTTACTTACAAATTTTAACAGTTATCCAGTATGCTTCACAGCAATAATTATATTAATAAAAAAACTAGGCCTGGTTGCCATGGTAACTGTATCATTCTCTTCCTCTTCCTTTCTCTCCACCTCTTCTCTTTTTGACCTTCTCTCCTTCACCTTAAGGCTTTTTCGTTTACATGCTGGTCTTTACCCTATTAAGTCCATAACCGTGATAAATCCAGTTAAGCACATATTACAGCCTATTAACCTCTCACTTCGTTCCTGTTTCCTCTCCAGTCATCTATTTTCTCATTCACATCTAACGTCTCTTTAAATGTTACATAACACTTTTTTTCTTAAATCTATTTTCCTTATAGCCATTTTTCGTCATTACGTATCACAAACATCGTAGGTGATTTCCATTGAAATTTTCAGTAAATTTTATTTATATATATGCTTATGTAGGAGTGAGCTAGAGGGAGCTGAGTTTGCCAAAAATACCATAATTATCCCCCCACCCCCGATTCCCCCAAGGAGTCAGAGATTGACACTTTTGGCATAACATACTGCATTATGATGCTACCACACCATTGTTTCCCAAGAACTAACAACTAGTTTCACTATTAAAGACCATATTCTTACTACCGTTTTGTTTTTTTGCCATCCCTATAACAGCATACCGCTCATCGAAGCCCGTGCGCCTAAAGATGTCAAGTGCATTTTCTCCAGAAACGCCGGCTGCTTTGCGTTGCTCTATTCTGCGTTTCCCCTCTCAAACATTCTGTTGCTAAGTAACAGTTAATTGTCAAAAAGTGTGTGTTGCGATGGATCTTTGGACTGTGGGGGTGAGTGATGTAGGAAGGGTGGCTGAAGGAGAGAAAAGACAGCATAATAAAAGGGAATACGGGGGGGGAGAGATTTTTGGTTGAAGCATCAGTTGATCTAGGGGACAAAAAAAATGGGAGTAAAATAGATATGGTTGTTTGCATGATGAACAACAAAACTAAGATGTTGATTTACCCTTTTTTGCTTTATTTCCTGCTCTCGTCATGCTTTAGTCTCACACCTATGGCTCATCCCTCGTGCCCATAAATAATTCCTTGCCTCTCGAGTCACATGACCTTCCCCGCCTTCCTGCTTCACAGTAATTCATGCTGACACATTATACAAGTGCACCTTGGGAAGGAGAGTGAAGGCCACGAGGCAGGGTGGGTTAAATTATTGCCCACCTGTTTTCTCAGCACCTTGACACTGTGTCTTGGCTCCGGTGACCCATCGTGCCTTGGTGTCAGCGAGGTGCCATGCAGACGCCAAGCGGCCCAGAACCCCACACCGATTATCGGGTGTAGTGAGACATGATGTGAAAAGGGAAAATTATAGAGAACTACGCAAGGCTTGCGCCAGATAGCTCTGCCGTCGGAGGGCAGTTTTGCACGATAGCAAGATTGCCTGCTACGCACACAGCTCTGAACCACCGTAACCCACCTGGTCACAGATAAGGGTCACATCGCAGCGCTCAGTGACACACGGGCACAGAATGCTGCGTCAACACCAAAGACGTCACGAAATACAGGGTCGTCACCCTGGTCAGGTGAACCACTACTAGCCCCACCCCAAAGGACAGTACTTGGCACAAAAGTGCTGTTCACTGTTTTTTCATTCTCCCCACATTGATACAGAAGCACACTGTTAAATCTCTGGGATTATATATTGAATTTCACATCAACTTCTCATGTACATTGTTAGATCCATCAAAGACTGACTTATCATTGGTTGTGGTTTCTAAGCCTTGTTTTTTTTCATTGTAGTTTGTCAGTGCATTATTTTTTGGTACTCATCTTAATTACCATGTATTGTTTGATTTTTCCATTTGTTTGTCAGGCTCAAACTGGCAACACAAATGTGTTTGTCATGTGAATTAAATGTCTGAATTTGGGTGAGTCATATTTGGCGACAATTATAACAGAATAAATCTCAAAACTAAAAAGATAGGCCTTTGAAATACACAAAAATATGCAAAATAATCTCTTCACATTTTAAATACATCATTAGGCCTACAATAAGACAGAGGAAGGGTTTTTTTCCAATAGGTAGAGTATTGACAAAAGTGAAAAGTTAATAAAAGAAGCAAACAGGGATTGACAAAAACACCAAAATGTATTTTTTAATACTCAACACTTTTAATTTGTTTATTTTGTACAAAGAGACAGAAGAATCATATTTTAGCACTTATTGTCGTACATGTCAGTATTGTCGATATTATAAGTACCATTCTGAATACATTTTGCTTTTTTGCAATTAATTAGTTAATTTATTATTGTGGTTTATTTACTTCAGTACAAAAAATGAAGGAATAAATGTAATTTTCCCATATTCATATTTACACAATCTGTACAGTTATGAATTTTTAAATCGGTTTTCAATTTACGTTGTGAAAATTTTGGTAACATTTTGAAGGGACGACCAAATAAAGAACAAAAAATAGACTGAATAAAAAGTATTAAGTGGAGAGTACATGATCCTGTCACGTGCCTCTGCCAGTGACAGGCGTGATTAAGGAAGGAGCATATACAGAGAAAGGCCCAATGGTTAATTGGTCATATTCACTGGGCAGGTATTTTTAGACCATCAGCGATTGCGCTCTCTGAAAACTCACCATCCATTTTTCGTGTTATTTTTCCTTTTTTAGAAAATACTCTTCCAGTCAACCCTAAACCCCAAAATGTTACCCTTTTAAAATGACTTTTGTTAAAAAACACATTTCTGATTTTTTTTATTATGCAAAGACATCAGGACACGAACTGTAATGGAAATTATTATTTACAGAAAGAATCGGGGCAAAGCGTATACTCACAGCCTTGTTCACACACACACACACACACACACACGCACTTTTTGCGGACGTCTAATCTGGCACGAGCGACCGCGAGCGCACACCAAGAGCATCAACCATAATAACGAAGGGGGGCGGCGGAAAGTGGACAGCACATGTACATCTGAGGACGAGTAAAGCAGCGCTCACCCGTACACCGCTCACGTGAATGGCGGGCGTTTTCATAGAAAATTAAAAAGAAGAAAAAGACAACGTCATGTAGGTCTATTCTACATCCTGTGACTATGTTTTTAACCGTCCCTATCACTGCCGTTTTGATTGATATATTCAAAATCTAATTCACCCCAAATGAGGGCAAATAAATTTCAATAAGCTTAAAATTTAACAACAGAACAAATCACTACAATGTACACGGCTATTATGGTTAATATTAACAGGACCGTTATTGTTATAAATCGTCATTACTATGAAAAAATTTATATAAATATCTGAAACTGTAAATGCACATACTCCGTATATGGTGTTGGTTTCACATAATTCCTGGGTAACATCTGTAGGTGTACCTATATGTAATACTGCTATTTTTAACAGCAGACATTTCGGCAAGTTCCCACTGAGTATAGGCCCGCCACACGGCTTCATCCTTTATTTATGCCTGCGCCCACCCAGCTTTCAGCCGAACCTGCAGTTGATGCTTTGTACTCCACTGACGTCACTGAAGGAGAAGCGGCCGTTTAATTTGGACCATTTACAAGCCTGGTCATTCCAGACAGAGTAAGTATAGATATCGATTATGAATGTTTAGCTGCACTTTGTAGATGGCGCAATTGTTAAAGTAATTACACCCGAATCACGAGCATATTGTCAAAGCAATTTCTCAGAAATTAAATGAAGTTCTAAAATATGTTGGCCAGTAATGTATATTTCTGGGGCACCACTATGAACCCCAATCACACTTTCGATCCTACCAGCAGGAATTAGTTAGCTTGAGATTAATGGATAAAAACTGTTCAGAATGAATTGCTCTAAGATGCCATGTGGTTTATTGCAAATGAATAGCTATCAATTAATCAAGTCGGGTAACAAAAGCAAACTTTTCATCGATAAAAGCTCATAGCCTGTGCAGTCGCCACCCCAATTTTCAGCAGGCAGACACCCAGTAAACATGAATACATCTTAACAGACCAGCTACCAAAACATTTCTCTAAAATGTTTCAAGTCGATGTTGTGGCGCTTTCCAAGTTCCCTCCATATTCCTCCAAGACGGAAAATAGATTAAAGAAAACGGGACTGCTGGATATAATAGGAATCCTGACAACAAACACACCAATAATCCTCATTTTAATGCCGACGTCAATGACAGAGAATCTATAAAATAAAATCCATATAACTTCCTCAGTATATATAGCTTATAAACGACATTTCTTTTATATAAGGTCAGCAAATGGTTCCTGTAAAGAATTCAGTTTTATATATGCCAATATCCACGTGTTAATTTAACTACAGTATTATATACTATATATAGATATGTCTGACATTTGAATGTTTTGTGATGTTTGCAAAAACATATTTTTACTTCGAATTAATAATAAAAAACAGACAAATTTGTATCGTAATGCATGTAATAAACCAATTTTGCGCATCGTAGTTTTAGACGGCTGTCAAAAGTGTATCTTTAACCAATAGGAAAAGGTTAACTATAGTGTATGCTTTTGCAGAGTATCCAACTTCGTATTTAGAGAACTTGCTGGTACCTTCAGTTGCAGACATTGAGCCAGTTTTTACTTTGAGTCATTATCAAAACCGGCTCAGCAGCCAGTGCCTGTAATTACGTTAGTTTCCCACAACTATAGAGTGCTATTTAACATGAAGAATTATTGTATACATGAAGGACTACGACACTTCAGGAGTCTCCATACATACACATAATACTCTATTACATGCATGTATAGACGTAATATGTTTTCGATGAGTGTGTTCCTTATGTATTAATCACACTAAAATGAGGGAATTTCTGCAGTTACCCCTAAACTACATTTTTCTTTTCACACTTCTATATTTATTACATCCTGTTTTCAATACCTTGATAAAAATATGCAAAAGTATATTCTTAAAATAATAACAACAGTAATGAACAATTGAGTAATAAGCATGATATTTAAAAACAAAATAGTAACTTATTTCCATAATTGTAAATATTTTTATGTCATTTGCATATTTTTCTTTTCAATTTTTATGATTTTTATTTTTTTCTGCTTCATTTCTTAAAACATACATCTTACATCCTGGCTGTCAACTAACTGTACAGCATGAAGAAAGTCTTTTTAAATGTATTTACAGTGAAAAAAAAATTAACATACTTTAGCTGACACCCACCATTTCTAACAACCTTCCTTTATTCCTTTCCAAAACTTCATCCTTTCGGAAAAGTGTTTAAAAGACTTTATACAAAATGCAAAAGATATTTATAGAGCTATTTAGAGACGGGAGGAAAAGTGAAATAATCGGTTCTTCTGTCAGTAGGTTTATATAAGTACTACTAATCAACTAGCCATCTTCAATCGGCTCCAAATGTAATGTGTTAATGAGCATTTCAGACCACCCTCAATCTGCAAATTGTCTTGGTCACACAGTCTTTCAACAAAACATGCTTTTCACATTTTTATTTTCCATTCAGCCCTTTAACTCTTCCTCCTGCAGCCCTTAAAATTCAGACATGCCTTGAGGACACACTTCATATTTAACCAACAGGTAATTTATGCTCTGTTCACTCTGAAATCTATTTATCAGTATATTTATATTTAAACTACCTGACACTTCAGGTATGTTAATTTTCAATACTCTCGTGTACCGTTTTCAACCACCTGATGCGGAAAAGAACTTTCCTCTAATCATCAACGTGTTCATTTTCAGTAACTTCCACAACACTGTATGACCTGCTCTGGCTTTAACATGTGACCAGAAAGTTCTGGGATGTAATTCCAGCACGGATACTGCAGTTGTACCCTTGGGTGACACACTTAGCCAGAAGAGCTTGTGTAAACAGCCAGGCTTTATGAATCTAAAGGAAAGTATAATGTTTTAAGACGTGTGAGTCAGTCTGCTTCAAGGGTTCTATCTTTCTTATCCACACAGCTGGTGTTTCTCAAATAGCAGTCTGTGCTGTAATGCAATATATATGGAGCATATACCATAAAATTCTGCAAACCTACAGCATGTATTATAGAATGCTGCAAACTTATGGCATATACTATAGAATACTGCAAACCTACAGCGTGTACCATACAATATTGCAAACCAATGGCATTTACCATAGAATACTGCAAACCTACAGTGTGAAAAGTAGAATACTGCAAACCTATGGCATATACCATAGAATAATGCAAACCTATGGCATATACCATAGAATAATGCAAACCTATGGCATATACCATAGAATACTGTAAACATATGGCATATATCATAGGATAGGGGCTCCCAACCTAACAAAACTGGTCCATTGCCAGTATTCCATCACTCCATGGAAATCTGGAGGTTTTGTAGAGAGGTTAGTTAAATTTCCAAAATTTCCAAAAATAACCAATAAAAAATAACCATTATTTTTTTAATGACCCCTCACCTTCACATGTTCTGTTCACATCTGAAATAAAAGGAAACTGTCCAACTTGTAAAATCAGTGACTGGTCCACCCACAAACACACCCTGCCCCCTGGCATTTTACCAGCCCATGATGTTTTTGTAAAACGTAAACCGCTCCACTGACACCAAAAGGTTGGGAGCCCCTACCATAGAATACTGCTAACTTATGCCATATAACACAGAATTCTGCAAACCTAAGGTATATACCATAGAACACCACAAAGCCACAGAATATGCCATAGATTGTTGCAAACCCACAACATATACCATAGAATATTGCAAACCTATGGTACATACAACCAAAAAATACCGTAAACCTATGGCACGCATGGAATACTGCAAACCCATTCAGCCAAATATTCTCAGACAAGATGTGTCACAATTACAATGATCATCATGCCACATAGTTCTTCAACTCTTTGACACCATAAGGCACATCCTACTCAAAGATCCTTTAGCAAGACACTCCTTTAAGCATTTCACAGATATGCTGAAATACACGTCGAAGGAAATGTCTCAAAGGAATATCGCAACCATTGCCTCTATGTACTATTTGCACTGTGCAAATCTTTGACCTCACACTTCGAAAACTTCAAAGAGATGAGCACGTATATCATAAAAACAAAGCAGAAAACTTAATAGCTTTCTCTGTCTTCCGGTTTGTTCATTTAATTAGACAACGAGCTTCCTGCAGTAGTCAGCTAATAAACAGCAACAAATACTAAACAGCATAAAGTATTCAAAATCAACCTTAAGCATTATTATGAACATCAGTACTATCGTCATTATTCACAATTAGCATTAATGTTGCTTTTACCCTGTCGCTTCAGCATGAATTAGTAAGAATTATTTCCATTAATGATTGTAATTTTTATAACAAGGACCAATGACACTTGTTTTGGTGTAAAGGAAAAAGAAGAGAGCTATGGATGGATATGCGGATTAAAGAAATTTCTCCAGAGCTGTTAACTTCTGCCTGAGAAACCATTTTGATCATGTGCCCCCCTTGATTTCTGCTCTTTTTATCTGCTGTCTGGCTTTGAATTCAGCGGTATGAAACCGAAGCCCCCGTTTCTGAGTTGTTCATACAGCCCTTTTTCATTGTCATTCTCCTGGATGGCTACACTTGAGACTCTTCTGTCATGACGGGAA
>JABFEB020000044.1:1663451-1678052 GCA_019775895.2 Stomatorhinus ivindoensis
ACCACTGTCTTTAACAGCCCCCTTTTGCCCCTCTCCAGTCATTGTTAATTAATAAGCAAGCTGTTCCTAGTTAGCGCCAGCTGTAGGCCCGCAATGTCTTCAGGTCCAGCACACACCCGGGTCCTGACACTTCATGCAGGGTCCCCACCAGGCCAGATTCCAGTTTGGGCTGAACTCGGACACACACCCCAGTCCCCCCCGCTCCTCCATGCTTAAGGCAGTGGCTCTCAATCCGGTCCAGGGGGGCCCCCAGACGGTACGCGATTTTGCTCCCTCCCAGATCCCGGTAGAGATATGATTTGAGAAACACCAGCTTCAGGCACAAAAAGGTGAATAATTTCTCTGCCCTACCTAAAAAAAAAAAAAGAGAAAATGTACAAGAAAAGCTTTGTCACAGCTTAACTATTGTTTACGCCCATATATGTAGCCAGTTTGTGTTTCTAACCCTTCCATGCACAGAGGTTTTGTAAACCGATACTGCATATACTTTATTTTCATTTAAGAGATTTAATGTATGACTGACAAGTATATCCATCTATGCATCCATCCATCCATTTTCTATACCAAAACTTCCCATTTTATATGCAGCTGATTTGGCCGCTTCTATATTTCAGAGCCATTTTACTGTTCCAAATGTTTTGTTCCAGAGAGAAAAGTCCTTAAGTAGCTGCACTGCCACTTTTGACAGCAAACTAATCCTCCATAAGGCCGCGTCTTTTCCTCAAAGCGCACACAAACCAAATCAATTAATTGCCCCTATTTGCAGGTGTTCAGCCTCCATGTCATTAAATGTTACCGTGAGATCCAGTTAAAGTGATGACATCGATTCCATTACAATACAATCAAATCCACATTTGTGGCATTTCCAGCATTAACAAGGACGTAAACAAAGGACTTGACGACTTATACATATGGGAGATCGAAGCAGTCGAATCACAGCGGGGTCATGTTGTTCTGTCGTCTCAGTGACCGTTGCTGCCGGTTTTAAAAATCTACAGTTTCACTCTTTAACCTGCCGTTGGTTATCGACAATCTGAGTGTCTGGCGCACAGGCTGATTCACGGACAGACAGCTGGTGCTGTACTCTCAGTGTGCGATCCTAGGCTGAGGACTCAAAGGACAGAATGGCAGAATGTCATTTTTCACCACGACATGCCGTTATTTGGCAGCAACCGTGACCACTGGGGAATACGACAAAGAATTATTTGACTTATATGGCGTTTCCCTTTAAATAACACGTTCACGCCATTCTGCCTCGAACGCATCACCGCACAGCCTGTTCCTTCTTCCCACACACATGGGCGACCTGCCTTCCTTCTCAGTCTTTGTCTCCATCTCCAGCTGACTCAAGCTCCCAGCCATGTTGCTACTCCTCAATCGCGCTCTTCCCGAACATCGGAGAGTCACAAACACCACCCAAGCCCCCCCGCCCCCACTGGACGGGACAAGCTCAGGGACGGGCAAGGTGGCTAAGAAGCTGAGGGCCCCCGAAATCAACCCCTTCTGCCGTCACCTTCGGAAAGCCGGCATGGAGCAGAAATCCGCCTCCATCTTGACTAAGTCAGAAATAAACCTTGAATATTTCAAACAGATACGGGTGGCGGATGGAGTAATCTTCAGGATATCCCCGGTATTTGAAACAGCAAATGGTTTCCTGGTGTTGTAAGTCATACACCTCCTGGAGGCCGTGACAGGAATGAGGACAGAAATGGCAATGAAGCATTAGAGGATCTAATGGGGGTATTTATTCCGCGACCCCATACAGTGCCTCTGCTTTGCCACTTAAAAATCTCCGCTTGGCCAACTGACTGTAGAATTAAAACAGCGAGGGGGTGTAACAGTAGCTTCAGTGAGCACCAGGGGGAAAAACAGGAAATTATCAACCGACAAGAATGAGAACCGGCTGGTGGGGAGGCCCACCAGTGGTGGGTGTATTGTCTTCACGCGTCACATGACCGATTTTCACCAAAGGTGCCGAAATAATCTATGACGGTAGTCATAGAGTCAGGAGCTGTCCTGTCTGCTCCGCCATCTTACTGGTTCGGAAACGCTCACAAAAAACGACAGATCCCACAGATGAAGAACAACCCTGCTCAACAAATCCTTTAACTCAGTGTCTCTCAGTCCGGTCCTTGGGGACCCACAGACAGTCCATGGTTTTGCTCCCTCCCAGCTCCGTGCAAAACGATCCACATTTTTGCTCCCTCCCAGCTCCCGCAGGAGGGAGGGAGCAAAAACATGGACTGTCTGTGGCCCCCGAGGCCTGGATTGGGAAACACTGCTTTAACTGATTAGTTGATATTTGTAAAGCCATGCAAATGAGCCCGATACTCGATACAGACTGGGCCTTGACACCTTCTCCAGTCCCCCACACGGCCATGCTGTCCATCGATCCATCAGCGACCTGTTAAACAGGGAACCTGGGACTGCACAATCCCAGGGAACTCCGGGAGGACAGCAGTATCCCCATCCGCAAGTGCAAACAGTCATCCCCTCTTTCCAGGGTCTAAGGGACACACGGATACAGAGGCACATTCAGGAGTAGTGTTGGAGGACATTAGAGGGGCAGGGATGTTTGGGGGGGGGCACACATTGCCTCTGACTGCCTCACCTTGTGAACTGCCAGCCCGGATCTCATCCCTGCTTCTCAGAACTGGCATGATGGAGTGACCAGGAACTCCGCTCTCCCTCTCATAGCCCCAGACAGAGGGAGGGTGAACTGATAACAGCTGGAGATGAGACAATAGCAAGGAGAGAAAAGAAGAGTGAGGGGGCTGAACTGCAGAAACTGCGGAGTGCCACGTGTGTGAAAAGGAGAAGACAGTTAATCACGTAGTTGGTTTGCCATTCTGGTTCATGTATTTTTTAAATGGAAGTGCAAGGTAAAAAATAACAGTGAAATGTCAAAGAGCATAGACATCAGACTGAGTATTAATATCTGTGAGTAGTGATTTACTTATGAGTCATTGAAAATATGTAACTGTGGACTCAGAGAGACATGGAGGACAGACAATGATTTGGGCTGTTCCTGTTCCTTTTCAGTCATCACTCCTCAAAATCTTTTCTCAGTGGGGATTCTTAGCTCCTCCCTTGTAACCAAACTCACAGCAGCTGAAGGAAACTGACGTATGGGGGAAGTTTCCGGAAGGTCCAAAGAAGCGGGTGGAACAGACCGGCTGTTTTCTCTTTCGTCTGCTGTCCCGCGTCCCCTCCCTCTCTGAATCTGTCTGGTCGGTCGGCTTGGTGCTTCACTGCGGCAGTCTGTAGGAAACAACAGTTGGGATTACTCATCATCCAGCGCGTAATATTAAATGAAAACTAAAAAAAAAAAAGTTGATATGAAAAAGGTCGACAAACTCAAATCACGCTTCTGTCAAGAGTCCGGCGTGACTCAGACTGAGTCAAACTGACACTTTACAGAAATGCTGTTTGAAATGCTTGTCCTGCACACGCCGCCTGTTCGCCCATTAACATCGAGAATGATGCATTATCAGAGTCAGAAGCTCTTATGAACCTAAAAAAAAAACCTGGCCACTTATTTTCCTCCTCTCTGTCCCAAAGTGGGAGTCCACCTCTTTCTGTCTTTCCCTGCCCCCTCCCTTTTCTTGGAAGAGACAGAGGAGATCAAGGCTGTGTGAGAATAATTTTGATCCAGCCAGGCAATGTGATAAATTATGTATTCTACCCAGATTTATGTACAAAATTCCCTCTCCTGCTAATTATCCAAAAGTAGTTCAGTGGTGGTGTGATTAACTTCTAGTAACGTTAATTGTACGCACATCCACATCTGTTTATAGGGTCCCGTCCATAAAATGGTCTGAGCAGGTGGTGGGACTGATCTAGATCCTACTGGAAAAGACAGCACTCTAGGTAAATAAGTGATAAATTAAAAATGCAGATTAATAATGAACACTGGCCTCGAGGCAGCAGATTGTGGTTTCTATATTTTATAAATTGATAAGATCTTATTCTATCACACACACACATTAAGTTTTCAAACACGGGTAAACGGCACACATAAGACACACGGCAGAAACCACAAGAAAGACAGCACGGCGAGGAGGAAGGTTACGGGAATGACGGTCAGCCCACAGTTTCCGAATGACAAGTGCTGAGGTTGTCACTCTGTCAGCGTTATCCTCCAAGAATGAATTATCAGACTGCGATACGGTGCCGTCAGCCACGGAGATAAACGGCATCTTTGGAGAATGAGGGCTTGGTTCCGGTTCGTAATTCACATTTGTGAAGGTGCAGCATGAGAGCTGGAGAGGAAAGGATGACGTTCGGCTTTGGTGGGGAAGACAGGGAGGGTATTATACTCCACAGATCCTTACACTGATCTTTGAAATGTTAGGCCTCAGGACTCGAAAGTAGCCTTTTCACACAATGTCTTAATGCTATACACCGCAGGTGTGTGTGTGATATATACTGTAACTCTTCCAAAAGTTCCATAACAGAGGATGATTATGATGATTTAATCACTGAATGGAGGCACCTTTAAATTTATAGCTATATCAGAAAGATAAACTCATTCAATACCACCTACTTAATCAAGCAAATGTTAACTGAAAGGGTCAGAGTTCTACCCAGAATTCCAAAGAGCAGTCATGTGGTCTAAGCTCCTCCCCTAGCAGCGCTCGGCATTGCTGCTATTTCCGCACGGCCTGTCCGCGTGATTCACTAAGAGATCAGCAAACCACTTATGACAATTCAACCCCTTCAGGGGGCAGCGGAACGCGACAGCACTGTAAGAATTAACCTCTGAAATTAATTAATCACATCACGTTGGACAGTCTAATTAAACGCTGATTATGAGTGATGGATTCGCTTTAATTCTGGCTCCACGTGCGGCATTCACACCTGAAGGCTCGTCCATCATCAGTGGACTCTAACTTGGTCAGAAAGGTCTCTGCTTTAAGGCGTTTGGCTCGTTTTAACTCCGTCCCTGTGGACACCGGCGGACTCTCGCCGCCTGAGCGCCGCATCCCGATCCATCCCATTAACCGCTGGGGCTTTTGATGGCTCCACGCTCCGAAGGTGTCCACTGCTCAGTCTGTTCCCGAGCTGGCAGGCTTAGCGAGTCGCTAACGAGGCAGAGTGGCAACTGTCCCCTGAGCCAATTCCAGAGCCCTTCGCCTTCCCCCTGCTGGGGGTAACGTACGTGGGCGGATTTGGTAAGAGGTGCATCTAAGAGATGCTCCATCACCCGACCCCCCCCTCCAAATTTAAGCATTTAGTCAGATGACCGCATCATACAGCCGGCTGGAAAATGGGACATGGCGACAGGTCATCTGAAGCCACACAGACCTGGGGGACACATGAGGGACCGGGCCGGATGACGGTGGGGATCGCAGGGATCCCGAGCAGCTCCTGAGTAAACCACGAGCGTAACCTTGACCGCAACGACAGCAGAGGAGCGATTAAATACCCACCCCCCATTCCGCCGCCTTGCCAAAATGACTGCTAGGTTAATTGGCGAGCATGCTGAGACTGGACGACTGAGCCACAGCAGAAGTGTGAAGGGGTGGGGGGTGGGGGGTCGGCTGCTCCGCGAGCACTTCCCGGGAACGCAGATCGCGGGGCGACGGTCAGATTTGCGTCGCGCTCCAAAGGCTAGAGTGTGACAGGCAGAATGCCGGAAGGGAAGGGAGCCTGGAAGCAGACATTTACACACACACACACGTTACTCTGAATTAACAATGTATCCAACAGCTGCACGGAGAGCCGGAATAGGTGTGGGAGAAGAGCATGAGGGAAGGACGCTTCAGTATGACATATGAAGATGCAGGTTACATAAGCGCATGAAAGACAGGGAGAGACAGGCATCTGGAGCCCAGCTATCTGACAGGCGCATTTTTAGTAACAGGGAGATATGAAATGGGTCAGCAGGGAAGAAAGGGGGAAGTGTTTAGAGAAAGGAGACTGTGATTCAACCGCCCACCTACATTCAATTCCACCCAGGCACACACACACACACGCACGCACAGCCATACCCTGACATATACCAAAAGTAATATACTGACCCACACACACACAAAAAAAAAACGCAGCACTACTGTATTGGCACACTAATGCTAAGGGTACCATTAAGCCATTAAAAACAGACACACACACCTGCATACAAAACATACTCTGTGATGCTATGGAGTGCAATATATAAAAAGATCATTACACCATGAACATACACATACAGTGCTCAAGCACGCACACGCACACACACACACACACACACACACTGCATACAGCAGATGTATAGGAAGGAGGGAATCGGTACTCACCTAATTAACCCCTTCCATGCACTTCTTGCATTTCAGATGTCTCAAAAGAGAAAAGTATTACATCATATTTGTATCAATACTAATGCTAAAAACTGAAAATGTGGTCCTTATTCCTGGATGGGAAAATTCCATTCAAAATGAATAGTAGAAAAAAGTATTAAAATCAGTTTTTAGTCCAGTAGAGAAAAATACAGTCCAGAATTGTAAAGATAATGACTGTTTCAAACAGGAATTTGTTCCCAGTCATACATATACTCCTCAAAAAATGAAACATACAAATAAAAAAAAAGAGAATCCAAAATTCATTTAATCACAGTTATTAAACCAAAGGCTCTATAAAACGTCTCCAGCGAACTTCAAACACAGCTGAGGTGGAACATTTATTCTTATCAAGAGAGGCGAAACATCAGCATAGAAACTATGAGGCGGCAGAATGAATCTCTGCACTTATCCAGCTACGTCCAAAATTCTGCCACACGCACTAATTCTGGTACAAGTTTTTGGTCGGCTGGTAATCCAGTTAAAATTTTCTGCGAAACCCCCACCCCTCCTATCCTCGTATTGCTAAAAATGATTTTTTTAAAAACACTTACTCAAACACAAAAGCATTCCCCCCTTTAAATTAACCCAAATGAAACTGTGAAATGAATGGAGTTTCATGGAGGCGTAGACCACAATGCTTATTTATGATTATCTAATGTACAAAAATAAATAAAATAAATAAAACAAAACAAATCAACGGATGAACCGGTTAAAGTCGATGGAGAAAAGAAATGGCTGTATTGAGATGAAGGGATGAAAAAGGGGTGACAGAGAGAAAGTATGAGGGGAGAAAAGAAAAAAAATCCTTTAAAAAGGTAAAAAAAAATTCAGCAAGGGTTTTAGTCCATTCTATTTCAGTGCTTGTGCGTGTGTGTCAGAGGAAGAGTGAGAGAGCGCAAGAAAGAGAGAGAGAGAGCGCGAGGGAGAGAAGGGGAGGGAGAGAGAGAAAGGGAGGGAGTGAGGGGGAGAGAGAGAGAGGGGGGCACAGGTGACGGACCAGTAGAGTAGGAGAATAAACAGAGAGACAGTGGGGAAAATGGTGCTGCAGCGGATGCTAAGAGGTCGTCATTAAAGAGTGCAGCTCGAGAAGCAGATTACAGGTTAGTGAGCACGGAACGGCAACATGGACGCCATCCTGGAAGGACCGGCTGGCATGTGTCATATGAAAAGCCTTTGAAATGGCACTTTGGTCATGCTGAGATCGCGGCAGTGAAGGCCTCCGGGACTTTGATGGAGGGTCTGACTGAGCGGGAACGGTTGAAAGAAAGACAGAAAGAGATGGAGAGGGGGGAGGAAATGAGGCACACGTCGGGTAGACTTTAATGAAAACACCGGCAAGACAAAAAGGAACAAGAGTCTGCTCTTAAAGTCACAGCATGAGAGGTAGCTGTTTGTTGCATGTCAGAGAGGAGTTGGATAGAGCGATAGAAGGGAGGGGGCGAATTTATCATGGAAAACAGCGACACATGGACCGACTGAGCTGGGCAAACCAGAACTTCTCTCAGCCATACTTCAGAGCTCGTCGGCGAGCGACTGACGCAAATGTGCCGCGCACACAGAAGCGCACACGGGAGTCACAGATGGAGAGTAGAGTACGAACGAGCCTACCTAAAAGGCTAATAAAGGATCCCAGAATGAGTGAGGCAGGGAATGGAGGGAGAAGAGCAGAGAGTGAAAGCCAGGATGCGGGTGACACCAATGGAGAGGTGGGCGTTTAAAAAAATAATAAATTTAAAGGCAAGTCTCAGTTTAAATGGGCTGCATTTAGAGAGGGGTGTGGGAAAGTGGGGGGGGGGGGGTAAAAGTGAGAGGAGTAGAGAGAGAGGCAAGTCCAGGGATGAGGATGATGAGGGACAGAGACGCAAAATCAAAAGTGCCCCCCCCCCTCTGCCCCCCCCATCCTCATGGTGCTCACAAAAAGAAAAAATTGTAGAGCAGGTAGATGGAGAAATAGATAAGGAGGCAGAGGAGGGAGAGTGTGAAGAGGTGAAGTGATACCGTGCCCCCGAGCAGCGCAATGAGGATGAAGAAGAAGAAGAAGCGGAACAGAAGTATAAATACTCTGGAGATTTCCGTTTTTAAAGAGGGGGGTTCTTAGGCGTTAACCCCCCCGTCCCTCACCGCCAAGAGCTTTCCGACGCCTCTTCTTAGACTTAGCTGTCAAAATGCAGAGATGTACAAGCATCCGTTCGGCTGTGAGATCTGTTACCGCAGAGCCTCACTGCAGGCGACGGGGAACAACATCAGGGCAGCGCCGGACACAGGGCTGGTACGCCATCACCGCCCGTCTTAGGAAAAAAGCCCTGAGCCCAACAGCGTTCTCTGGATGCTCCCACCCACCTCAGGAAAAAAAAAGAGATGCAGTGAGGGAGGAAAGGAGGTGTGTCCTTTCAGAATATTTGCATTCTTTTTTGTGGGAGGGAGGGGGGTCAAAAAAGAGTGAAAGAGTGTGAGGATCTTTACAGAGTGTATATGTGTGTCCCCGAAGAATAAATTTATAGAACACAACACCGTCTGCTGCTAGAAATCACAGATTGCGTGTGATGCCTTCAGCAAGAGCAACTTTCTTGGAAATTCTCGCTTTTCCCACTGACCTCATGGGAGTCCAGTCTGCTATGTTCTCCACACCAGGTCAGAAGCGGTGCTTGGACAATTTGGTTTGTAATTCAAGCTAGTGTCTAAATACAGCCTCTCTGTCACTCTGACCGGTTTGATAATCCTAGCACCCATTCAATAGATCCTAAAACCTAAACACTGCTTAGTATGCTTCTATTCAGTAAAAATGCTTTCAATTTACACTTAAATAGTAATTCTGGTTAGTGTTACCATGGCAACAAAGCTAAACTGGAATTCTTGCTATAAACTGCACATAGAGAAGACCAGACCTGCTTGAATCTATGCAGCCTTCGCGTTATGGCTGGTTCACAACATTGCCAGCCCATCAAGGACAGATATACCACAGACATACTTTAATATATGTACACACCCAGTTTCTATTCCCATCTCCTCTCTGTAAACCTCCTCGCTTGCGTCTCCCTCTCATGTTTTTCCTCCTCCGTCCCTTTCTCCTAGCAGCTTCCTCTCCGTCTCTCACTCCATCACCTCATCCGCATCTCGTCCCCTCCTACAGCAGCCTTTTACATATTTCCCATCCCTCTATGTCTTCATTCTGACTCCATACTCCCTTTTTCGATTCTGTTGCCAGTAGACTCTGCCAGAAAAACAATGTTTTATGTTATGTAATGTGAGAAAATGGACAACGGCAATAAGCAGCATTCCAAACACATTTGGGCCAAAGATGTACAACTACCCGAAAAGGAAACAAGGCATTAATAATTGTCAGCAACATAAATTGTGCAAATGCATTACATTATTCTTCTATGCAACCTCAGTATTTTTCTGAAACTCTGGCAGCGACACCCAGTGGTTTTTGACGACTATTGCTCATTTTTCATCCGTGAACACAAGCGATGGCTAATACTGCACCCGTGTGGCCGCTAAATTGACGCAAGAACATGTACCTATTAATAATATAGGAGGATAATAAGGAATAAACAATATGTTGCATTTGTAATTTTAAAAAATGTATTACTAATGGACAACACTGGGTTTGAATCACATTGTAGGTGTGGAGTTTGCACCTTTGCCCCATGTTACGCAAAGGCCCGAAGCAGTATTTCTCAGTTAGCTGTGTTAACTTAACATGACTGTCCAATAAGTATGCTCCTTGCCTGAACTGTCATTGGATGATGATAATGATGATTGTCCAATAGGAATGCTCCTTGCATAAACTCTTATTGGACGATGACGAAGACTGTACAATTTGAATGCTCCTTACCTAAACTCTTATTGGACGATGATAACTGTCCAATAGGAATGCTCCTTACCTAAGCTCTTTTTGGACAATCATGGCTTCTACCTGGAATTAACACAGCTAAATAGATACCATAGAACATAGAACAACCCCCAGTGTCGTGAGAAAGCAGCTGGGTGACTGACAGATGTATCCTCAATAAGACCGCAGATGAATGAGAAAATTAACTTTAGTTCACGTTTAGTTCAGCAACAACTGAAAGCAAAGTTCGTGACACAGCTAATCACTAAGCTACATTATTTTGCACCGCGCTTTGTCCACTTTTAAATGCGATAAAATTAGCCTAATGCTAGACTTTAGCGTGTTTTAAAATACATTTTCCCTCATTATTTACGAGTTATGACAGTAAAAATATGTATGGTTTTTTGCTTCAGGGATTGAATAGAGGTCTTTTCCACTGCATATTCATACTAGGCCTATATTCGGCACCGAATATATATTCGAAACTCGCCTTTTCGTGTACTTTCTCCATGCATCACCCACATGTAACACTATAAGAGAAATGAACAACAAAACATCAAGGTTTACTTAGTTTGCCTCGGTAATGAATTACTACACAGGATCGACTGTAACGACAGTTAGACTCCAGTTACCCGCGAGGGAGACGAACGATCTTTAATGTCCCCTACTACTCATACCTTTAAATAACTGTTTTTATGGACGAAATATCTCTCAGTATTACACTCTGGTCGACACAGGCCTATCAATATATGAATGTTCGTGTTAATCTTGAGCTCTGAAGCAGCTTTAGAAAATGCAGAGGCGCCAGGTCGCCACGAAACATAGTAGGTGCAAATGCACACGATGTATATTTGCTATTTTTATAAACGATAAACATGGATGTGCATAATGTGCCCCGAATGCAAAACAAACTTGCAATTATAGTTCGTTTCCAGAATAAATTGTGTATATAGTAGTGTCGTACCCAGACAGCTACGTTTGAAGCACGTTAAGCTATAAACTTAACTGATGTCCTATAATGAACAGCATGACGAGGTTTTATTTTATAAGTTGTATAACGTGATATGTTTGAAAATGCAGTTTGTCCAGAGGACAAAAAATATAAAATTAGTCGATTGGTGGATGAAGGAAGTACTTTTGTAATTGTTCAAGTATTAAGTCAGTAACATGTTTTAGGTTTGTCCTATCAGGTAATTGATTTCTTCCCTTCGTCGTTTCTTTATAGCAGTTTTCCCGCGGAAACGAACAATGTGACGGTAGATTGATCCTTCTCCCACGCATTGGTGAAATTTCCATACTCACTCCTACAAACATATAAGCCTAGAACAACAGACAAAGCGCTCTCCCTACATTGCAGTTTAACTGACCATTAAGGCCGCCTAATTCAGCCTAAACAGCTATTTAACTAATGGCCATCACGAAATGTTTAAAATTCGGGGCACATTGGTTCTGGTCACAGTGCAAAACCCAGCAGGAAATGTGCAGTAATAACTGCAGTGCAGAGCAGCTATTCTTAAGCACCTATTCACAATATTATTTGACTTCGTAACACATTTGAATCATTATCTACAGGCTATTTAGACGTACTGCTGTTATTGAGCAAATTTCAGAACTTGTCAGATTACAAATTCTGTCTAGAAATGCCAATATGAGGATTTTCTTTGTTAGAAATATGTAGGATTACAGTAGTGCTTTATATCATATATGATTCAAATAGGGTGCCGCTGTAACTGAATAAATATTTAAAATTTAGCAAGCGAATACACTTCATTAATATGCCAGTGACTGATGTATTCATCATCGTATTAAACAAACAGCCCATCTTGCCAGCATTTGTTACCCTATAAAACTTAAATGGTACTCGCAAAAGTGCAAAGGAATAATGCGTTGAGAAAAATTATTGATGTCTATAACGTAACATTTCCTCAAAAAACAGACATATTATCGTTTGTAATGTGGAAGCAGAATTCCAGTACTTGGGTCTACGAAAATCATTTTTACATCATGTTTTTTATCATCCTACCATCTTGTGGCAAACATGAGTACTGCAGTTCCTATACTAAGTTCCAATACAATGCATTGCAAGATGGCAACATGCCGAGAGAAACATTGTTTCCCTAAGGGCAATGGACATTTTTAAAAGTGATTCTACGTTTGTGTTTACTTACATTTGGATTGGAAAATATAATAAAATATTTTAAATATATATTAAATACACTGCCTGGCCAAAAAAAGTCACCATTTGAATTTATATCAGCAAATGATATAAAGCCCAGCAAAGTTATGCAGCAAAAAAAGTAAATTCAGCTGAGTACCTGAATGGGCACGTTACACCTTCATCCATCATCAATGGATTTTTTCTTCCCTGTTGGCATGGGCATATTCCAGGACAAGAATGCCAAGATTCACAGGGTTTGAATTGTCAAAGAGTGGTTCAGAGAGCCTGAGGAATCATTTTCACGCATGACTTACTTGGTCACCACAGAGTTGAAGGTCTTTGGGATGTGCTGAAGGAGGTTTTATGTATTTTCAATACAGGATCTTGGTGAGAAATGCATGCAAATCTGGATGAAGATAAAGCGTGAGATGTTGCATTAACTTTTGGAAACAATGCCATGACAAATGTGCGCCATAATCAAAGCTGAAGGCGGTCCAACGAAAAATTCAAATGGCAACTTTTTTTTTGCCTGGGCTGCGCATAACAGTTAGATGAATAGAAATGTCCATTATCCGTTCTCATATTAAGGCCTAAGATGGGTAAAGTAAGTCATCCCGCACCACGACTCGAGGACTGGACTCAGCTGGACTCAGGCTTCACCGTTCCATGTGTGAGGCGCAGTTAACAGCGGCGCAGAGACGGCTGTGTTAGGTGTGGTGCCGTAACCGGGAGGAACGGACTGAGGATGACTTCGTTTCATTTCCACCATGTATATATAAAGGTCTAAACCCCCCAGTCATGATTTTAAATTTTTTTTCCAACTCATTCCAGGGAGCCTTAATGCATGTATTATGTTTCATCCTGAATTTTTGAGTTCTGTGAGGGAACATTCATCTGTTTATTGATAACTCGAACATTTGTACATATAGATAGTGGGTTAGGGGGCTAGATGCAGGTATAGTAAAATAGAGCCAGAATTAATCAGCACTAATAGGTGAATCCACTGGAACAGAAAAGCATCTTTCAATGAAGGAATATTTTACTTAAAAAGTCACATTGCTGTGACCATTCACACTACTGAGTTGCTGCAAGATACAAAGTCTATGGTGAAGAAGAAAACTGGAGATTTTTGCTGATCTCTGTTCTCTGGCAGCAAGTGTTGCTTTTTTTTTTACTCTAACGTAAGCTCTTTAACAACTTCAGCATGCTTCCACTTACTGAAGCAAATACAGGCATGTAGGCTGTCTGCCTTTGTCAGCCTGACATTAATTCTGTATACACTTCACATATGTATACACACAGGCATGATAATATTCATATGGATATTATGAAAAGAACAATGCAGCAATATCCTCAAACTGTGATTCATGAGTCTAATTTGGATCCTTTCGAAAATCCTTTTACCTGTTTATCCACAGTGGTACTGGTATGCCCCTTGACTCATTTACTCTGTGTGCGTCTTAAACCTTTTCATTAGACAATCTGGCAGCATATCAAGGTCGATTTTGCCCATGCTCCCAAAAAGAAAGATTCAAAAGACATTCAACCACACAGATGACATCGCCAGCGAAAGTGCTGGACACCATCAGCACAGATATGGGAGACTTGGCCACCAGGTGGACTAGAGCATAATTTTTCTGTCAGTTGTGATTTAAAAAAAAAAAAAAAGCATCCATGTGAGCCCTTCAAGGCTTGGGAATGACTTTGCTGGCTGTGGGAGGGGCCAGCTGAGGAGGGCGGAGCCTTTGCATCACATCTAATGAAAACCTTGCTGGGTGGAGAACATGGGCCCTGAGGCAAATTACATGCAACTGGAATTTCGTTTTTGAACAAAAATAACTACAGATTACAATAGTACTTCTGAGCTATTGGTGTGAAGGACTGTGGTGAGGAATTGCAGTTCGGCCCGGAATGCCGCAAGGATACAAAACTGTTCGCTGCCTGGTAAAATTCCCCAATTGGTGAAATTTCTTTAGTGGACAGGGCAGACTGATATAAATGATACATTTACTTATGGATATAATAATATTTAATCAATATGAAAATGAGAAACTATGATAAGCCGTTGATGAGGTAAATTGCTTGATAGCACACATCAGCCTAACACATCACAGAAACAAGCCCAATTTCGACCAATCATATGGTATCCTTTTAAGAATGGACACCCCCTGCCCAATTAACGCACAGCAAGGTTGATTGAGTTAATGGAGCCTGCCACATGCTACTCTTTTGGTAAGAGTATGGAAGAGATGAGTGCTCCCTCAGAGAAAGCTTCAAATGGCGATGAA
>JABFEB020000044.1:1678367-1707811 GCA_019775895.2 Stomatorhinus ivindoensis
ATAACCAATGCCAAACCCCCCCCCCCCCCAATGAGCAGTGAGACAGTCAAGCCGATGACTGATGCATTCCTCATTGTATTAAACAAACAGCCCATCTCACTAGTATTTGTGATCCCCAAAAAAACTTAAATGGTACTTGCAATAGTAATGACAGAGAAATTGCTCTTAATCTTTAAGGAAGATCCTAAAGGTATTTTAACCAAAAACTGAGCCTTGAAATAAAGAAATGCAATAGTACATTATATTATGTTAATTATGTCGATAGTGACTGATATGAAGAAAAATTGGGATAAAATATTTAGCCAAACTAGCCATAGCCATATGCCAGTAACATGGCATTATTTGCCATGTTACTGGCAAATAATGAATGATAGCTGGACTGTGGAGGTGGGAAGGTTCACAGACGCTACTCTACACAGCTCCTCTTTAACTGAAATGTATCATGATGAGATACAGAAACACACAATAAATAGATTTGTTTAATGTCTTTATTGAAACCTTTTCTGCAGTCTGGTTGCCAGACAAAATGTAAAAAAATGAACAGTCATCCGTCACTGACTTTCTAACTGCACACTTGAACCTGTGCAGCACTTAAAATACATATATATATAGACATTTTTTACAATGTTCAGCTTTGTTATATATATAAAATAAAACATAAAAACCAACGAAACTGTATACTTTAGCAAAGTAACTCCTTGCTTTCAAACAACAGTTCCAACACTGATCTTTTCATGTCTTGGGTGGTGGATGGTCAAGGGCAAACCTTGCTCCACCTTGGTCCAGGATGGTTCAGGCAGACGAGGACGGGGCGATGACATCGGTGCACTGGGGCTCGCAAAAAGGCCCGAAGCGGCCGTAAGTGTCGCGGGCGCGGACAGCAAAGTAGTACTTGGACCCAGAGACGAACTGGGTGAGCGTACAGGCCATGGGCAGTGCCAGTGCCTTCACCTCACCGATCTTCTTCCACTGCGAGGCTGGAGAGGCCGGCCCGTCCTGGTGGTAGGCGTATAGGTGGTAGCTGTCCACTGGGGCGCAACTGCGATCAACCTCGGCCACAGACCAAGATAGCACGATGCCGTTCTGGCTCTGCACCCGCGCCAACTTCAGCTGCGGCTGCTGCGGCAGGGAAGTGTGACTTGCCTCTGGGGGGAGACGGGCTGGCGGTGATGGCGGGGGGGGCAGCGCAGGGATGGCACTTTGGCTAGCCCCAGATGTGGACGCCGGGGCCAAGGTGGCATTGGTGTACTTCTTAGACAGGGACTCCTGGGAGGGGTGAAGTGGGAACAAATTATTACAAAAAGCCATTATCACGGAATCAGATGCAAAAGAAATGGGTATAATAACAAGCGAAAAAAATAATAATCTGACATTAGAATGCATGCAAATTAAGAGTGACACAATAAAAACTAACGGAAATTTATACTGTTCAAAAAGTTACTAATATCTTCTTGGATGGCTAGATGAACACTGCTTCGGGTCCCAAACCTCTCCTCAGGGGCAGCCCAGTCATTCTATGCATTTGTTAAATTTCATCACCAGCACGATCAATCAAATCAAGTTTATTGTAAACAGCCAATGAAGTATTGATTAGCCAAACGTGGTGTGCTAGTGGTCAAGTAAAAAAATACATTTGTGCACTGGATCGCTGTTGCAAATACTGGGGTGACTTTAGGAGTGGTTTTGAATATGACTAAGCCAACACACTTTGACAGAGATAATATGAGTTTTACATCAACATGCAGGTCACCATTCTTGTTCCCTGCCTAAGACTTCTGCACAGTGGTGCATATATCTGAATAACCGAGTGACTGTCGAGGCTGATTTTGCTAGTCAGGAATGAGCTGATGATTCCATACCTGCTGAGGACGGTGGTGCACGGTCAGCTGGGGTCCATTGACCATGTTTTGACCCTGAGGAGACGATCTCACTGAAACAGGGAAGATGACAGCACTGCTGAAGTCGGGGACACATAGACGCCCCCCCCCGCACTCATCACTCCCCAAACTCTCACCCACTCAACTTAGTGCCATTTCAGTACAGTGCCCCCCCCCCACCCTACCCACTCCCATTTTCCCAGCATTTGAATGTATGGGTATACCAGCTTGCTGCAAAAGGGCACCACCACTCAGGCTGGGCAGGACCCCGGGAGCCCGGTGGGCAGCCGGTGACATCATGGGGGGGTGTCCCGGCTGTATGGGGGCCCTCTTCACCCCAGTCACTGCCAAAAAGACAGCACCGTCATAAGTGAAGCTCGGTGGACGGAACAAGAAAACGTGGCCGGAGCGCTAGGAGAAGTACACTCACCTTGGACGTCGTCATCATCCTCCGTCAGGTCTATGACTGCACCGGAGCTGCTCGCCCGAGGCACCTTTGGGGAGAGAGGCACAGAACACGAGATTCAGCTCGAGGCAGATGTACGCCTCCCACTGTCACATGGCCAGCAACATGACGTCAGCGGGGATGTTTAAGATGCACAAAGGGTCGGGGAGGCAAGGAGCGACGCGGTACTGCACCTGGGCAGGCATCTTTGCTGCGGCGGGATCGGCAGTGCGGCTTGTGGTTTGACCGTCTGATGCAGAGAACAAAATGGACACAACATGAAGGGCGCTCAGAGGCAAGCACAAGGCATGGGTAGGCGGGGAGAAACCTGTTAACATGGAGGAGGGGGGCTGGAATTCTGAGCGATGTTTACCTGTTTTAGAGGCCATCATGGCTACCGAGACGAGGCCCGCAGCTGCCAGCCCGGGAGTCTGGCCTCCTGTTGCCGCGGGGGCTGTGGAGGGCGGCAGCGATGATGCGGACGTGACTCCCACCACAGGGGCGCACTGAGCAGGTGTGCGGGCGGAGGAAACAGACACCCCGGGGCTGGGCACACCAATCAGGCCGCTGCCGCCTGAGTAGACGGCCGCCCGCGCCACAGAGATCTGCTGCAATGAGGCAGAGGGGGTCGCCGACAAGGCGGACGAGGAGGAAGAGGCGGCTGCTGTGGTCTTCTGGAGGATATAGGTGGTGCCAGGAGTGCTGGTTTTGGCCTTGCCAAGTGCGCTGGCCCCACTGAGGGCTGACATGGAGATCAGCTCCACACCAGGGCTGTGGCCAGCTGGCATCGGCCCAGCCTGGGATCCGCTCACAGCCAGGGGGAGCTGGATGAGTAGTGGCTGCAGGGACACAGACTGAGGGGTGGAGCTGGGTATCCCCGAGGGCATCGTGGGGTTGGTGGGGGCAGGTTTGGGCACAGGGGGTGGTGCAGGCCGATTCTGCACAGGGGGTAACGCCGTGCTGGAGACAGAGGTAGAGGGGGCGGAGGTGCTGGAGGCCGTCGTGGTGGAGCAACCAGGGCCTCGGACCATGGAAGTAGGGGTCGTAACAGAAGGGAGCAGCTTGCGCTGGTTTGGGGAACCTGAGGGTGTTGAAGAATGAGATACAAGGTGTTTGTGTGCTGGGTAGAGGGCTGGCCAGAGGCTCTCTCAGAAAAGAGTTGGGTGACTGAGATTCTCTCTCTCTTGCACACACACAAACACACACAAACTCACCTGCATAGCTGACAGGACCCGGAACAGGGTTCTGCTGCTCGCCTCTCTGAGACTCCAGCATCATCCGGACAGTGGTGCTGATGGGGTGGGGGGGGGGAGACGCGAGGTTATAGGAGGTGGGGAGGAGCAAGGGAAGTAGGGGGAGTGATGAGGGAACCCTCTAGGAGATGAACACTCGACGGCACTGCCCTTATACAGGCAGGAGCCGGGCCCGTCCTCAGGGCTGCAGGGAGGCAAGCCAGCTCACATGGGCCATGAATCAGGCATCAAGTGACACGTAGTGGAAACCAGCGGCCCATATGAAGACCCACCTGGTTCTAACCTTGGCCTAGAGCCAATCCCAGGCAGCACTGGGCACAAGGCTGTGCTAGACCCTGGATGGGATGCCAGTCCATTATAGGGCATGAGGCAGGCTACACCCTGGATGGGATGCCAGTCCATTATAGGGCATGAGGCAGGCTACACCCTGGATGGGATGCCAGTCCATTATAGAGCATGAGGCAGGCTACACCCTGGATGGGATGCCAGTCCATTATAGGGCATGAGGCAGGCTACACCCTGGATGGGATGCTAGTCCATTATAGGGCATGAGGCAGGCTACACCCTGGAAGTGATGCCCATCTGTCACAGGGGCATCCACATACACATACGCTCCTTCATGGCCAGTTTACAGACTAGTTAGCGTAACGCTTTGTCTTTTGACTGCATGAGGAAACCTGTGCAATACGAGAACAAACACACACGCACACACACACACACGATTGTATTTCTGTCATTATGAGGACTGTGATAAACTGTTGACAAAGGGAGGGCCTGGATTTTCAAAATGGTTTGAGGCTTTTTACCTCTAGACTTGCATCTTTAAATTAGCACATTAATGGGAACACCAGTCTGCATCATGAACTATCCAAATAAGGGCCCTGTGGTTGCTATGCGAGAACTGAGGTCAGTCAAAAAAAAAAAAAAACACACACACACACACACACACACACACACAATGAAATGTTAACAGTTAATTTGTGGAAACATTAGCATCAACTATAAAATTAACGGTCAAGAATGGCACTTTAAAAGATTTCAGAAACATGGTACACAGAGTAAGTTTTATGATCTTTCAAGACAAACAGCAAAACAACAGTGTTCATCAATTCGCTGAATTGGCATGCATTTATAAATATGTTTAGTCTCTGAAAACAAGCCAAGCCATTAATAAAATTGAAGTTTTTAAACTACTTTTTAAAAAATAAAAAGTCAGTTATCTACAGTATCAATCACTGTTCACTTAGTCTTCTCCTTCAGCAGCCTGAGCTGACGTGATGACCCAGACTCCCTGCACCTTCTCTATGCAAACTGAAGTTCTGCTTTCCCCCCACCTTGCTGTTGTAATCCCAAATAAGGGTGTCCCATGTCTCCAGCGTCTGTGGCTAAGCCCTGGTTCAGCCAGGAGAAACACATTTTTATGCATTACCACATTCTGCTTCATACTAGTTTTTGCTTTGTAAATTGATATACTACTGATATTTTTGTATTTACTTTACATTTTCTTTTCTGTCTGAATCCATTTCTGTATTGGATTCATTTTTTTCATGGCACCCTGTTATTTCTTTTTCCCTCTATCGGACGTGCTTTTGATTTTGTCGAACTGAACAGCACTTTGGTCAGCTGGGACTTTTTAAATGTGCTACATAAATTCTGCCTGTACAAGCATCACGCTCACTCTGGCACTATCAAAACAGAAATACATTTCCTCAGATGTTTAACTGATCCTCATTTGTTCACTGCCTTTTTGTCACCTTTTCTAAAAAGCCAAAATGAAATGCTTTGTTCCATTGATAATATACTCCAATAACAGTGGCTGCTGCAGTATGTATGAAATGGCCTGTGTACTTGTGAAAATTTCAATCCAGTAACATTTAGCACGCATTTCAATTTAGAAACAAAAATGCATTAACATTTTTCAACATAAAATATGGTCCTATCTGTTTTTTTCTAATCTAGGTTGCTGACATAACACAAATTGTAATCTGAGAGCAAAAATGACCTAATATGAAAATGATCAATTTTGCTTTTACTTAGTCAGTATTTAGTGCCAAAAACTACAGAGGATTGGCTGAAAGATTTTTCATTCCTTGGCTACTGGACACACCTCAGACATCTGACCTTCTGTGTCTTAACACACAATGAACACACACACACACACACACACACACACGCAATGTCACAGCCAGCACGACAGTCATGGCTAGGTATATGTTACTAAGTATACACATATACAGATGCAGAAACACTTTTTTCCTGAAAGGAGATCAAAAATCTGGGTAAACTGAATTCAATGATGGCTTTTTAAGATTCAGATTCAAGATTTAAAGGTTTATTGTCATTCCTACACATCAGCACACTATGAAACATAGTGGAACAAAACGTGGTTTCCATGGGTCCCGGCACACAGTACAAAAGCGGAACAATGGAATGAAAAATAACACAGCTAAAGAAAAATACAGCAAAATATAAAAATACAGTTAATATACACTAAAAGTAAAATGCGCACTGAAAGTGACAGTGCAGTCTGAGATATATATTTAAAGAGGGAAGCAGGAACGCTGTGTGACAATGAGTGCAAAGTTGGGCTGTGCATAGTGGTGACATCCATGTTTGTGTTGGGGGGGGGGGCTTATAAGCTGTTCCTCAGCGAGCTTTTAGTCCTGATGCTGCTTAGTCTCCTGCTGGATGAAAAGGAGGCGCATAGAGCACGTGCAGGGAGGATGTAACCTCTTAGGGTGCAGAAGGCTGTTTTCCTGCGGACCACTATTACCTGACTGGAGGGTGGACTGGACACCAAGTGAAATGAACATCAAAACAAACCGTCTCCTTATGTAATACAGACTTTAGTGCTCTAGTCTCATCATCCCTGTCACTAACTTTTGCACAGGAAAAGTTATTTCAAAAAGTGTACAAGGGAAGTGTAAATGTAAAACGACAGACTTTATGCTTAGTATTTTTCAACATTGTCCAACATTATAAAGCTACAATCAACAAATTGCATTTTCATTACACAGCTGTAAACATTTTTCAGATCAGTAGCAAGCACTTGTCTAGAATCTGATAATTATAGTTTGTTACTCTAAACTCTAGGGTACAGATAGAAATGTGACTTGGATAATGAATGAAAAATGACAGCCAGTCAACGAAGACATTAACTGAGTTACACTATCATTCACATTTGAATATTATGGAAATTACTACTGCATTTTAAAAACTATTCTTATGTATTACCTTCAGCTGAAAGATTAATTTCATCCAAAGACTTTCCTTTGCATGTCAGTTTCTGTTCCAGTTTCGTAAGGCTGTTGTACACATCTGTGTTTACTGGGGCAGTGCTTCAAGTTTCGTACATTTTCTCTTCTCTTACTATGAAGTATGACTCCAACCAGCAGTACCTCACATAAGCCCGTCCGGGGTGATGGACTAGGGTCCTTTGCTATCTCCTGCTTTGCAGTTTCCGCAGTCTGTCTCTAGAAAATTCTGGAGGTGAGACATCTTCCGTAAGAGGGATGACATCCAGCTTTTTCCACTTACTCTAATGAAGGGGGGTGGCACGGCTAGACAAACAAGCCCTCCATTGTGCGTCGTAAAGCTTGATAAAACTCTTTGCTCTTTTTTCTGTTTCTTTGTCTTCTGCCAATAAAGCTTCACCCATTACAATCTCAGCACATTTCTTCAAGGAATATCCAACTTTGCGGACCAAAGATGGTACTGTAAACTTCTTTTTAGCAGCATTAAATCCACTCACTCTTTTGACACCCTCAATGACAAGTCTGAATCTGGATGGCACAATTAAATCCTGAAGTTTTTTCACTCTACTTTCAAGCTGACCTACTGCCATGACTAACCTTGCAAGTTGTCGCATTTTTTGACCAATGTATGCACGCTGTGCGTCTTGATTATGCACATAAAGCATTTTCCCATATTTACATATTAATGCATCATTTTTGGCATGTTTAGAAATGTCATCTGGTTGCATCTTCAGTAGTATTTTTTTGTACTCTTCCTCATCTTCATCATCTTGTAAAGGAAGAAGATACATGGATGCTCCCTGGACTTCCTCTTTTATACAAGACATGGACTCTACCTTAAGTCGGCATGAACATTCATGTTTCCAAATGTCCTTCTTAAAGATAAAACAAAGACAGTGCTGACAGGGAAGGTAATCATTAGCAGATGTGCTGGTTGAAGGCTGTTTCCAAGTGACAAGTTCACCACAACCCTCGTTGAGAACTCTGATGTTATGGCAGTAGTCACCCTTGCTGCGAAGCTGTTCAAGCAATTTCCTTCTAGAGTTTGAACCTTTTCTAAAGCTCAAAGCATGTGCCACGTCTGCCTCGTTTGAGTGCCATCTTTCAAGATGACGAGCTATTTTTGTATTTGATTTATGACAATAAACACAGTAGTGTCTTTTGTCCAATTTCTTTGTTCTGCTAGTTTGTTGCAGAGATACTGATTTTTTACTGAAGTGTCCAGCTGTAGGGGGGTGAGAGTTCAAAGTAGTACAGTCACGATCAAAACATTCTGAAGAGGAGTCAGACTTTTCGTCGGATGCTTGGTATTCAGACATGCTGGAGACTGATTCTTCAAACTCTTCCGCCAACTCATGATCCGCACCGCACTCTGATGTGTCTCTGGTGTCGGGTGAATTTCTCTGTGTGTTTTCATCTAAAATATTAGCGACTCCACATTCCATTTCAGAGTCTGATTTTTTTCTGACACTGACCTAAAGTGACAAACACATTCAGTAAGCATCTGGACTGAATGAATACATAAAGTCACACACATTTAACAAGTTTTAAAACAATTTTTAACAATCTGGCTTAACATCAAGAATTTCAAATTTTGATACCAAAACAGGTATTTCTAAATTAACTCAATTACTGATATGAAAAATGCCTTTTTACATTAGTGATGGTTAGTGATTAATAAGATGGGCATTTACTGACTACTTTGACTGAAATTTTAACTATTTCAAAAATATGTTGACTGCAGTGGGTTTGTCCCCAGCCTTGTACCCTAGATTGCCGGGGATAGGCCACTTGTAACCTGATGGAATAACAATTAGATAATGGATATATGCCTAGATGAAAATGTCCGTAAATGTTTACATGGCTTCCTATATATTCCAGGCTGTCAATCAATTAAAAAAAAACAAATAATAAATTGCACATTTTGCAACAAATTAATCACGCATATTATCCGGGTATAATGAAGTATAAATGGCATTTTTAAAAACTTAATGCAACAGCTTAATATGGTGTAATAATGCTTCTTCATTCAGATGACATCATTCAGACTACATGTCAAGACTATTAAGTTGAATTTACAGTTACTTTAATGTTTTTTCAGAATATTTTTTCCACTGATTTTAAATTATGCAATTGTGCAGCGGTATAGGCACTCACGCCACACACAAGGTAACTAAAAATATCGAGAAATGTGAGGGGAGGTAATGCTTCCGATATATATTTTCCAACATAGCATTTTTTAGCTTCTGGTAGGAGTTTGTCTCTATACAATCCCTTTTCTTTCGGAAATTTTAAATATGCTTACAAACATTGCCCAGCACAATGGATAGTGCTGAGATGAGTTGGCCAGTTTATTTTGCTTCATGGCTACACATTATGGTGGTTCTGCCCCATAATGCACTGTGCAATGACGTTGGTTGCCCCACATTGCACTGCGCGATGACGTTGGTTGCCCCATAATGCACCGTGCAATGACGTTGGTTGCCCCACATTGCACTGCGCGATGATGTTGGTTGCCCCATAATGCACGGTGCGATGACGTTGGTTGCCCCATAATGCACCGTGCAATGACGTTGGTCGCCAAGCTCTATTGTCTCTGGCTTGGACAAGTTTTGCGGCATCCATGTCATAGGTCGGCTGCGATAATTCTGTTCATTTATTTCAATGCATTAAATATTTTTAATTGCAACGAATAACACATTAACGCACTTGACAACCCTATTTTATATAGGAAAAATATACAAATCCGTCCACTCCCCAACCGTGTATCTTGTATAGAGTCACAAGTGGCCTGGAGCCTATCCTAGGTAGCCTAGGGAGCAAGTCAGGGGACAACCATACAGCTGTATATTTAATTACATTACACACACATACACATACACACCAGGACATACAGACAAACACATCAATATTTAGTATATTAATATATTATACACATAAACACATTTAATTCACAAGGCAAAGAATAATGTAAAAGCTCACCTGCCGCAGTTTTTGATGATGAAGTTGTGAAGTTTCGGGTCTTAACGGCATACATGTACGTTCAGTAAAGTTGCAGGCATTTACTTCTACCCTGGCCCCACGCTCCGCCCTGTTTCTTAGCAACGGCCATGCAATGTATGATTTGAGAGGTGCAGTCAGTTAAGGGGCCTTTATGTCTCTTCATGTTTGAGAGTGTTCATCTCAAAACCAGTTTTTTCATACTTTAAGTGGACACCACTGCTTTTCACTCAGTAGTAATAATAATACTGATTTACCACAATGAGAGTATGTTTGATTATATATTTCAAGTAAATTTAGCCTGCATAATCCAAAGGATTTCATTTGAATAACTGAAATAAGTTTTTAAGAATATGATTTTCAAATGTTTACTATCCTTCATGTTTTCTTCTCCAGATTTTCTTTAATTTATGTGTAATAAATTACATCCAGTAGCAGACTTACTTGAGTAAACATCAGATTAAATGGCAGACATCGGGTCATTACAGACAAGGTGAAGGTCAGTTACAAATTGTCAGTAGCCTCTAGACACCATTTACTGAGAGCCAGGTTTAGGGCTTCGCTGCAGACGAACTTCACTCTGAAGGTGTATTTCGGAAGCTGAGCCTCACAATGATAGAAATATAAAAACAGAAGAACACGCGCACACACACATACACAAGCACACAGCGGAGGTAGGAACTGCCCCCCTCAACCCGGGAGGTGTGATCTGACAGTATTACCAACAGAGCTGCTGTGCCCCCACCAAAAAAAAGATCAGCTTTAAAAAGCACGAAGTCTAAGCTGCTTCTCAGTCCCAGTAGTCAGATATTAGGCGCTTTGTCTCTTGAACACCCTGGATGACCAACCTAACAATTAATTACTTAAAAATAAAACTAACAAACAGGTGCCTGGTTCCCTTAATGTATTAATCATATATTATCCAGGCATCATGGTGTGAAAGGAGGAAAGGGGCCCTTACCGGCAGGTGGGGGCCGTGCTGGAGGTGGGTGTGGTTGCCATGGTAGCAGTAGCTGCAGGGGGAAGGGCCGCCTAGGAAAAAAGGATGGAGGTTTGTCTGACTGGCACCTTACAGGCAGGATCTGCCGACAAGGGTGTGAAGCTCGGGTCTGAAATCTCACAAAAATGTGACAACTGAGAAAAAAAATAACTCACTAAAAGTTCTTTTCTGTCCACAGTAAAAATGCCACACAGCTCTCCAGTGAAGCTTTACAAAAATTACATCACAGGTATATTTTATTTAATGGACCTCTGTATGATTTATAGCTGCCCTGGTGGAATGCCAGTGTCTGGGACCTTCGCTCCTGTCCACTCACCTCCTGAGATTTACTGGTGCTGTCCTTCGTTTGGTTTGCAGCTCCAAATTTCTTGGTAAGTCGTGTGATCTTGGCCTGGAAGAGGAATGCAGACACAGGCTTACTTTACAAGGCTCACCGTAGTGGGGCGGAGTTCAGGTGTTGCGTGGGAGTATACCTGCAGAGTGTTGAGAGAGTGCTGGTGCTTGGTGGCACAGTCGATACGCTCCACCCGCTCTCGTAGCTCTTGCAGGCTCCGGTCGAAGACGGTGAGCTGCAGAACTCGGAGCTGCTCGGCCACCAGGTGCTGTACCACCTGTGGACAGGCGGGGCAGCATATAGGCAGAGTAAGGGAGTGCTCTCAAGGCCCAGTTGGCATAAGTGGTAAACAGACCGAAAAGGGACGTCACCATATGGAAGAATGAACCTGGAAAACCTCTTCACTGCCTCACCCCCTAGTGACCCCTTCCAGGCACTGCGCTGGTGCTCACCTTCTCCAGGCGCTGTCGGCTTCCTGGCTTCCCGCTGATCTTCAGCTCTAGCTGGGCCTCCAGCTCCTCCCCCTCCACCCGGGCTTTCTTCTCCTCACTCTGCTCTGCCACACCCCCTCCATCCTGCTCTCCTCCACTCTCCGTGGACCGTGCTCGCTTCCGCATAGAGCCTGTGCTCTCCTCTCCGTCTGATGGGTCAGATGGCATCACATCCAGCTCTACTATTAACAATTAGCTGACGGCAGCCTTTACAACACAATCGCTGCTTTACTCACAGATCACAGGTATATTTAGCTCACAGTCCCTTAATGGTTACTCTGCCTGCTCTTTTTAAACAAATAAGCTCACTGTCACATCTTTTATCAGTTGGATGGCAGGAACCCATACCAAAATGGCTACATCTTATCTTATGATTATCATTAATAACTGGAATAAATGAGGACCCATTCTGATTATATGTGCTCACAGTTTACTTCATGTGCCTTTTATTCTCACTTTTATAGTTCACCATAAAAAAATCAAAGTAAGCTGACTCCCAGTGCACCAAAGCAGCTAACTGGCTAGACAGATCCCTCATGACAATTACCTCTCTCTCCAAGTGGGGATGATGTACTGGGGGGCAGAGAAGGCTTGGCAGGAACTTCTGAATTTTCCCCTTCAACTCCCTTACTATCCATCTCCATCTTTTCTTCATCTGGCTCCCCTTTATCTCCATCTTCCTTCTCTCCCTGGCTCTCCTCCTCTTCACTCAGAACAAGAAACCCTTCCTTTACCTCCTGGTCAGACTCAGGGGCATGAGATGGGGACAGAGAAGGGGAGGAGGAGGTGATGTTTCCAGGGGCGAGCGGGGACTGCGGCTGCGAGGTGTCCAGCATGGGGGCGCCACTATCCAAATCGGTCTCCATGCTGCCTGTCGGCTTAAGCCTGATGTCGCCCCCTGCTGTTTCTCCTGCTCCCCCGCAGGCATCCTCAGGGATCTTGAGGGGTGCATCACTGCCAGCTTGTTCGAGCTCGTCAGCCAGCGGGGGACTGGTCTCTGTTTTGGAACCATCACTCTGGAAAGAAATTCCAACATTTAGGCAGAGAACAAATGTTTGCAGTCCACATTCAGAACTTCCTACAAGTGCCTGAACTCATCTCAACTCTCCGACAGCGTTATTCAGACATCTCATCCCTCCCAACGCACCTCATTTTCAGTGTCGCTCTTTTCCTTCGATGTGTTGTTCTCCTTCCCACCAACCACCATGGTCTCTCCTTCAGCATCCTCCATTTCTCTTTCAGCCCCGGCCACCGGCGACGGCGCCGAAGTCAGGGCCACAGAGAGAGAGGAGTCCGAGCCAGAGGCCACGCCCTCCCGGTTCTCCTTGTCATTCTCGGCCTCTGTCTGAGCCCCCTCAGGGTGCTTGCCATTCACTGGTGGGGGTGTGTTGGAAGGAGACGACCGAATGTTGTGGAGGGACTCCAGCTGCTGCCGGTCGCTTATTTTCATTGTTTTTCTGGCCCTGAAGACTTTCTTCTGGGGCTCTTCTGCTATGGCCACATTCATGCTTCACCTTGAGGGGAGAAGAAAAGCTTCACCACCACCGATTTAGCACACACTCCAGAGGGGATGATGAATCAGCAAGAGAGGTGAGGTGTAGTTGATATATACATGCACCAGGGGGCGATCTCTTACTGATAATGTCTTCCATTCTACAACTTTGTTTTAAAGTAAAACAAGTCTACTCAAATTCCAGTGTATATTTCACATAAAAATCATAGCTATATATATATATATCGTTCTTAAAATAGATACTATCCATTGACTGTTCTATTCAGCCCAGTTAAGGACAGGGTATTTAATAACAGGATCCAACTGATTCAATGAAAATTGTGAACAGTAAACTAGACAAAGCTGAAAAGCATCCCTTGGATTTTTAATGAAGGGGGATAGATAATTTAATTTAACTGATACGAACATACGAAAATGTTCCATTGCACAAAACTGCTAGCGCAATAATAGTCTCTGACTCCTCCCCCTACACTCTCATTGGTTCTCTCTGTAGAGCCAATCACTGAACATAACTACCAAATCTGCCCAGTAACAAAGATAATGATAACGATTAACCAAATTTTCCATTGATAGGGATGCTTAGCTATTCTAATATGTGTATACTGTTTTGTGACAATAAGCAACACCGTTTAATACTCCTTTCAGGACTCCTGAACTCCAGATCAACAGTGGATATGACACTCACCATGTTACAAATGGTGTTTAACAACATGAAGAGATAGTAAGACAACATAATGAAGTGTGAGCTATTACATTTAAATATTACATTATACCATCACTAACCGTGCTACTCAAATGGTTTTTAAAATCGACCCGACTGATCAACATGTTTATTTTACCAGCCTTCCTACCTGTGTGAATGTAGGATGACTCTGCTCATGGGTTCAAGGAGGGAAAATGTGGTGGACCTAAAGAAGAATGTGTAAATCAGAATTAGATAGATAGCAGCCCAGTTGAAACCATTTCTATGCTAATACATGGGTCAGCTGGTTTTGAGTAGTGGTTATGGTTCTTGTGGGGCCCTGTGGCCCAATCGACGGTCCCAGCGCAGCTCAGCAGAGAGATTCCAGCAAGGAAAATGCCCCCAAACCAAGCTGCGATACGTCCTAGTGGCACCAAAGTGTGAATTCATAAGCAAACGCCTCGTCAGGGGAAGACGAGGAAGACGATGCCTCACGAGTCACCTCTTCTAAGGACAGAAGTGCATTGTGGGTCAAAGTCCACAGAAATAACCTGCATAATCAGTGTGCAAAGGGTGGTCCATCACCAATATCAATTTACTACAGCATACAGGAATGTTCGGGCTGCTTGAATTTAAATCCAACTAACCGACTTGTATATTGTACACTACTAATACATTATTTGCCCCCAGTTTTACACAAACTTCTCAAATGATTACCCCAGACCTTGTTGTTTAGAGCAATTTAACCACTGGCATGCAAATACCTACAACTGTGAAACTCTGCGCTACCTATTTATTGTCCTGTCTATTATTGTTTGTACTGTATTGTTTTCTGATTCTGTTACTGCACTTTATAGCATCTTATGTTGGGGTAAATCCTGCCAACTGCCTTGCACAGCTGCACAAATTGAAGTTTACATCTCTGCACTATTTATTTACTGCCTTTTTGCAGTAATTACTATATGTTGCACGGGGGCCATGGAGAAATATTGTTTCATCTCCCTTTGTTCATATATGAAGAACCCTTGAACTGGAAAACTAAATTCTGAAAAAAAACAGAAGAAAAAAAACACATTCTGCCCATTAAATTTGTTGTTGTGAACCTGCAGACTCCCTATAAGGATCAGGCATATCCTTTTTACTCATAGAATGACAGTCAAGAATTTCTATCTGCTTCTGTGATCAACCTCAGAATATCTCCATTTGGTCATTATTAATATTTTTCATGCACAACAGCATTAAAAGAGCAACAGCAAATTCTGTTGTTGTCTGCGTGAGAGTGAACAACAGCTGAAGATCAAGAAAAGGACACATGAGGAAAGCAGAGTGGAATGCAGGCTGTACCAAAGAGAGCTTCAAGGAGGGGAGAGGTGCACAAAAGGTCTGATTTTAGTGAAAAAGATTGGTCCACAGGCACACACCCAAACTTGGAACAAAAAAAAGTTAGACAAATACAGAAACACCTTAGCAGACTCCAATAATGCATTTAATTGGCCACAAAAGAAATACATCAGCAAACTGAAAAGTGGCACCTTTACAGCCACAATTATGACACATCTGTTACAATGCGAACAAGCGTGCCACAATTACAAATAAAACACCACTACAACACCTCCCAAGAGACACACAATCTGCCGACAGACTTATGCAAACGTGCAATGCATTTGCCCTTCCCCCACACTTACAATCAGACAAGAACAGGGAGACAGAATGGAAAATTACAGCTGACTGCGGAATGTACCACTGTGAGACCTGAATGAATCATGGGGGTGGAGAATTTAAAATCTACTGACAATACGAAGCAGCCAAGCTGCAATTCACACTTACTGACACCAAAATCAATCTTGCCATATACACAATTCAGTATTATAAGCAAAAAGCAATGTTCTGATTTATGAAGTTGTAATGACACCCCTTATCAGTGATTCATGCTTAGTGAGCTTGCTGTACATTGATCTGACTGTTTTAGGACACTGTAATAATTTAAAGGGCACTGCATGCACGTGAGCAGACTCTGAATTTATTTGTAAACACGAGGACTTGAGAAAATAACTACAACAGTCTGGAAAGCATGTTGCTGTAACCGTGGAAACATTTCCCTGGAAGCTCTCACCAAAGCATCTTTTGTTCTTTTTTGTCCTTTGTTCATTTAGAGACACTTACTTGGGGTCTAGTTAAACACAATGTGATAGGGAAACTTCCAAGACTTCCACTTTAAATTCTGCACCTCTGTCTGGGCTGATTGGCCTCAGGAAGTTAACGGAAACCAGTTTGAACCAGTTTAGGCTTGTTAAGCTACTGACACATTATGGCACGGGATGAATATTCTGGGCACTGGTCTTTTCCATGACCTAATACAGAGTCGTGAATATTGTAGAACTTCAGTATGACCCATATTTTCCAGAAAGATCTGGAACCTAATTAGAAAATACAGTACTTCACCAGAAACTACACATATGCACATACATGTATGCGTTTGTGGATCACAAATAGCCTTAAATATCTTAATGAAACAGCAAACATCTAGTTTGATATTTCTGCATCCAGTAAATCTAAACACCACACCTCAAAGCCATGCAAAGAATTATGCCTGGAAACTAAGTGTGCTGCAAAAATTCCTGCAGACAGCTGCATTGGTGCTGCTGCAGCTACTGGGGGTATTGCAAGGTCAGGGGGCTGCAGTAATGGTGCTATTGCACAAAAAGTCTGACTACAGATCACTTCCCCCTCCCCAACAACTTGAGATAAAGGCACTGTTGACATGTTAATGCTTGCCTTTGTTTAAAACCCCTGCATCGTTGCCCCGAGTTATGCAATTAATCTGCAAGATGCAATGTGAAGCGGCATAGCAATGCTCTTGGGTGATCCACCTGATTATCAAAGGCGAATCAGACAATCTAAACATGAAGCAACACGGCCTTAGAAATATGATCCACACATAAAAGAACAGACTAATTCTCTTGCATTAAAAAACAGTTTCCTCTGTATATCACAATAATATACACTTCTACGCAAATAATGTTTACAGTCAACAAGACTTCTTCCATCTCCAGTAAGCATTCAACATCCGAGTTCAAATTAATTCCTGTAATGCGAGTAGAAAGTGCTGCACACCCCTCCCCCACCTCAACAGTCAGACAAACAGTCAGGGAGACAGAGTGGAAAATTACAGAGTATGGACTGTACCACTGTGAGAACTGAGCAGACTGGGGGGGGAGACACTGAAACCAGAGGGAGGGAACCTCGCAATCAAGTAAGTGACTAATTAGGATCAACCAAGCATTACCAAACGTTTCTACTGGGCAAAGAATAATGCGGTGTTTATGGCGCAAAAAAAGAAACAGTTATCAAATAAAACCTAAAAACCCGTTTTTCTACTGGTAAACATGCAGTAAGCAGGAATGTCAAAAAGAGGTGTCAAAGTTAAAGACACGAGTATTACACGGGTAAGAGGCTCTGCTTCTTCAACGATGCTGTAACAAAAGGGAGCACTATAAGACACTATAAGCGCACTCCCTGAAATATGCATTTACGACAAAAGACTCTCCTGCATTCTGCATTCGCCAGGTGGTGGCCTTCTCCAAAATGCTCCTTGGTCATTTTGCTTAGTTTCCACTGGCTAATTACACACCATCCCAACATAACACATATCTGAAGATATGTTGAATTTCTCAACCTTGCTCATCTTTTAGATTAAGTTAAGGCAACCACTTTGTACAAATATAAGCTCAGTCAAAACATTCAATTCATATCAGAGATTACAGTAGAAGATATACTCATTAGTAACAGGATAAACTTCCCACAGAATAGCTTTTAGTGTACAGTAACAATTTTGGATGGATGGATGCTTAAACATCATTTCATTCTTTACTCTTAGAGGAGACCCACTTGCCATTACTGATTTTGCAAATCCCCATTCACAATTCCCAGCATTTGCAACATCCAGTCCCTTTGTGCAGTCAACCAATGAAAACATGAGTCTCATTGATCCTATTCAAGTTTGATTTTCTTTACTAACTCCAAGTGCAACTTGCCATACTTGGGCAAATGCACTGACCTTCAGAACGTTCTGGAATTCCAGTAGTGACCTAGATTTCTGTGAGGTCATGAACTGACAACAGATCAGCTACCAATTAAAAACAAGTCTAACTACTCGGAAATTAAATACAGACTTGAAGTCAAATTATGAGTAGTGGTGTTACTATTATAGTCTTTAAATAGCCATCCAACCAAAATCAATACTAAAAATGTTAAATAAAGGTTTAATAATCCATCTGTTTCTTGTACTCAACAGTTAACGCACTGCCAAAAAAGGGTATTAGTATCCTCAGTTGGCTTATAACATGCATGAAACTTTAAATGTCTAAAAAAACAGATAAGGACACAAATATTTTGATTGATAAGCTAATTATATCTAAACTATCACGGAAATGCCATCTGTGTTTACAAATACACATTAATCCACAAATATCTGCTGATGCAGTGCTACACAAATAAAGCAGCCAGTTGCCCCTGCATCTTTATGTACCACTTCCTAAAAATGTTTGGAATTCTTTCAGGGCAGTGGTACAGCGCATTGAGCTGCGTAATCAAGACCCTCATTGACGACAACCTTGGCTGCACTACAGTGTTGTTTTCTGAAACGATTTTCACTGCAGATGTTAGGCACTGCCCACCCTAGGATTGATTTACATTACTGCTGCTAAAAGTGTGACAGTTCCAACGTCTGCCTGACAGATCTGCCAGAAATGGGTGTCAAGATGCGTGTGATAAACTACTCAGCATGCTGCTGAGAGCCTCCCAAAGAATCCCGTGACATCGTCAGACAACAGCTACAATGGGGTTTGTTAGAGGAGGCATCTCTGCTTCCTAAAGGCACCTTGCAAAGGTAGCACCCCTGGCACGCCTTCATAGACATGATTAACTGGAGTGCCATGTCAACAGTGCCTCAATGCCCCTACACCAGAATGTGAACACTCTACATTCTGGTAACGTATTCAGTGTCCTAAATAACACACCAATGCAAAAGACCACATACATGTTCGCGTTCACTGGAAATGACCAACTCTGGAGATGCTTGAGTTCCATAGCGATTACCCTTATTGCATAACAGATAAAACAGCAGAAGCAAAACCTGAGCACCCCCCCAACAAAGATAAGACATCCTCAGATGTCACAACTAAAAAAAAAAGCTGCCTTTGTCTCCCACAAGACAACATGTAACTTTTTGAAATCGGACCTTCCTAGCCCGTCCAGATATTCAAATGACGTCCACACAAAATGACAAAATATCGTCAAGCTTAAAAAATGAACTAATTAAATGTCCTTGTTTGTCTGATAAAAAAAAAAGAAAATAACCTGTAAAAATGACAATGTTGTCATTTCCCACTCACAGAAGATTCATTCTGTCCTTATATAGCATCCGATCACCTGTGGCCCTTTTCATAAAGTGGAGAGTACCGATGGTCCCCAGGAACCAGGGCTTCCTGCCACTGCAGGTCTCGTCTGTTATGGGCAACAATGAATTTTGCCAAACATTTCAGCTTTACTTCATGTTTTCCATCCACTTAAGATCTGACGTACAGGCGCTTTCAAGAGCTGTTGTAAAGTACCACTAAAGAGATAGAATGGTCAAGGAGAGACAAGGTCCCCTCACCACTTACACTGAATAAATACCAGCTTCTTTTTCGCCATGTTAACCTAGAAGGTTCCAGCAAGACACGCCACACCATGGCACCACCACTGACCTCTGCCATACACACAGACGACACTAGGGCTGCCTAGAGGCCCTTAGAATCTACACCGTCGATAACGATGTACCATACATTGTAGCCTGACCCCTGTAGTTTCAATTTCTGGGGAGGTGCACATCAGGCTATGCTGTTGAGTATGCAGCTGCGTAGTACAGAGGTAATAGATTCTATGCAGAAGAATTAATCAACCATAGGGGTCAAATCATCCCCAGCTAAGCAACACCTCAACCTCCCCGCTACTTTTCCACAGTCGTCACCCAAATGCCAGGCTTCACAAACATGAACATGTATACTTCTCACAGATCCAAGTGTGCATACCTTCTCATAATCTTTTGTTTCATACCTCTACAGTTTCATACATCATACACTAAAGTTAATAATTAGAGAACTCAACTGCCTTCAGAGTTAGGCACTTCCAGCAAAACCAAACACTGACCAAATAGTTCTGAGGCTTAAAAAGGAGGGATTTATCTGGTGGGTTGTCTGGGATTCTGCATCATTCAAAGATTCCTACCACATGTATAATTGGGCAGTGATTGGAAGCGCAATAGAGCTGCTTCACAGTCATGTGTCTGTAATGTGCCATTTGGCTCACTTGTAAAAGCATCTGATAAACAAACCAAATCTAAAGTTAATGTAAATGAAAGGCTGCTGTTCTGTGATGTGCCACAAATCAACAGTGGAGCAAACTGCCCAACACGGCATGGGACATCAAATTCAAACACTTCTTCACCATTCCTGCTTCACATTAGATTTATGCTGAACCTGCACAATTACATGTGTGTCATGTGTAAAACTGCACAGAAAGTTATTTGTTGTGACTTGGCCCCCCCCACAAACAGATGTGTTACCAGCACCTGTACCTGAGTTTAAAACTAAGTGACTGGGGACAAACTGATGTTGAGTGTGAGATTCCCCCCTATAGTCCAATTACAGGCGTTCATTCTGATGTCTGCACGAATGTTAACTTTTTTTCGTATACAGTAAAAAGAATCTCTGCTTGGCAATTTTTGATATGTCTACGTAGAATTCAGGCTGGCCAGATGGTCATTGCTTTCTAAAAAGCTGGATGAAGACACACTTTATATCAGACACAAATGACTGAAAATGAGATAAAACCATCAAGAATGACAATGTCTGGTTGCAATGTACTTTCCTAACTACTTCCATTCGTTTACTTCAATAACGTTTGGACAGCTTGTTTTGCCGCAACTTCTGCAAATGCTACAATAATCTTTATACGAGTCAAAATAAAAATTACACGTGATGAAACACAAATATTAATGCACAGCTTAACATACATTATTGTCACAAAAGAACAATGAAAACCAACCACATAAAACTTTCTACCACTAGGCCTAAAGCATTTAAACCCTGATTTAACTTATAACCATATACATTATAAAGTGATTCAATTATTTCCTTCAATAAACCCTTCGCATACTGTCACAAACAGCGAAACACAATAATTAACAGAAGCCGGCAAAAGCACACTAAAGCGTAGTGATAAAAACATTAAACTAACCCGAAAATCAAATTGTCAATAACATCATTAACATTTACACATAACCTGCCAAAAATGTTACTGTAATCGATCATACAAAATAAATGAAATAAACGGAAAAACTTACCTTTCTTTTCAGATTTCCAAAGCCGAAAAGTGTGAATAATCCAGTTGTTAAATCGTAAAACGCTGTAGAAATGTTTTGCCAAAATTAGATGTTTAGAGTTTGTGCATTTGTGCTTTCAGTCAGCCATTAAGGCGCCAGCTATGTCGGTTATTCGGTCGGTAACTTGATCAGTTAATCAGTCTGTTACTCAAGTCAGTTGACTGCGTAGACAATGACCCGAGGGTGACACGAGGAGCTCCGCACAATCACACGCACCGGGAGTACAGCGCGAGCAGGCCCGTCTGTGAGCGCACTCCTGTTTCAGACAGCCAACAGTCACACTCACACTCTCTCTCTCGCTCCCGCACCAAGCAGAAAAGCGGTAGGGGGCGGGGCCAAGGGAGGAGCAAAAAAAGGGGGGCAAAATCCCCGTTGCTGATCGACGTTCTGAAATACGCGGAACTTTACACAATACATATCGCTTACACATCTGTTTAAAATATAAATAGAGCACAAATATGTACCATGTTAAAGATCAGTTCAGTCGAATTATAAGATGCATTCATATGAAAATTCTCGAAGGAACGGCACAAATCACAAATGTGATAATTATTATTTAAACTCAACTATTAAATTGTATTAAGAGTCACAGATAAAAATGTATATCTTACTTAATCTTCAATAGATTCGGCAGTGTGACTGTTCGAATCTTCTATTCAGCTACATAACGCTTCCTGTTTTCAAGTCTCTTAACAGACTCCTCCCAATGCAACCAAGCACACAGCCTTCCGTGTTAACAGCACGCCTGTGAGCACAGTCTGTGAGTGCGTGTCTACGTCTATAGAGCTGTATATGCATTATATCTCTAAGCCTTCCAACCCTTTTTCAATTATACATTATAATCGCATTTTATAAAGCGACTTTCTGAGATGAAGTATTGCGCAGATTTGCCATGTCTTCACACGCTGTTACATAAATGTGTCCAGACCTTATCCACCATGGTAATTCTTGTCTCACTGTTAAGAAAATCAAACAAATATTGTGTAATATTAATTTCACAAATGATTTTCACTCTTACTTCAGATACTCCAGATCACGCCAGTCCACCCCCCACGATTTTGTGAAGATTGGTGAAAATGCTCATGGAGAAAAGGGACCGAAAGGTGAAAGAATACAACACTGCACAAAGGGAAACGGGAAGGGGGGGGGTTCGTGTTAGGATATGGTGAGTGAGTGGAGTGCACCAGAGCTCTAGGGTACAGGAAGGCAGGGGGGAGGGGTAAAGAAAAAACAGTGGGAGGAGCCAATGCAGCGCTATGGCACATGCCAGACTACTGAAATCCCCAAGAGACATGAACTGTGCTATGCGCTATTGTTCCTCACGACTCTGAGTAGCAGTCCTTACACCTTAAAATACACCACGTGAGCTGCGCCATTCAGTCTCTTTCCCCTGCATTCCTGATCAATAAATTCCTGTAGTACACTGGCTTCTCCTAAAGCATCCAGTTGGTGACACCATCTACATTATGTCACACCAGATTTGTATTAAAAACAACACAGAGAGCTTTAAGTTTTACACCGTAACTTGCTTGTTAACCTTAAGTAATGAAGGCATTATACATTTCTCTAGGGTACAGCAGTAGCCCATGCTTAGGGAGTGTAACCTGCAGCCGTTTGGTCACAATTTCATTTCACTATTTGTGCATAACTTAATCCTGATGATTCTTCCATGCAGCAGGTTTTCATGCCAGCTATAATATTTGAATCTGTGAATGACCAATCAGTGACAAAACTAACTTCTGGACTGGTCGATGTGCGTTATGACGCCTCTGTGGTCCACTCTCCTGGCTCAGAATTCTGATAATTCTGTCAAAAAAGTTTGTCAAAAAGAGGCAAAAATCACATTCACACAAATCTGCCAAAAATTCAATCTTAAAACACAGAAAAGGAAAACCTCACACCAGGTCATTATTTAAGACCCGCCCCAGTCAGCCATTTTGTGCTTGTGCCTCAGCTTTCTGTTGCTAGTCAGAAGCAAGCTATACTGCACCTAAAATGTCTGCTAGTGATTCTGCAGTACCAGCACTCACCCATAGAGGTCCTTCAAACATACACACACAAAAAACAAAAAGATACATACAATGTATATTATATATAAATATCATTTGAACATGTTCTTATGCATCCAGAAGGCCAGTTGTTTACATCATCAAGCATGCCGTCAAAGCCAGCACAGCTTTCAAAACTCCAGTGAAAGGCACTATGCCAAATGAAACTCAATTTTGATTTGCTCCAGCAAGCATAATAAATACACAAGCAACACAATGTGTATTTTCACACAGCTCTTCCCTTTTCCTGCCTATACATTCTGCATCCTGTTTGGTGGACTATAAAACGCAGGTAAAATGGAAATGGTTGTTTTCCCTACTACAACAATGAAGAGGGATTATACACTGCAGACACACAGCAGTGAATAGCTTTGCATTATCTCCCACTTCAGAGATAATAGACTCCTCGATCCGTATGTTAATCTAACTGCATGCTGTGACTGAGGGAGTGAGCAGGAGTGAGACAGGAAGGTGTGAGGACTGGGCAGCGTGAGACAGAGTGGGAAGGGGAGTGGGGGAGGAGGAGCACACAGAGCAAGTCAACAGAGCTGTGCAAGAGACGGGGGAGGGTTGGCAGTGAGGCACAGACGAAGGGGCGGAGCCTTTGCACTGCACAAGCAACCCAGTTCTCTCAAACGCTTCCTTCAGCCAACAAGCGCAGCCCACTGGACCTGTCTTACACCACAGATGGGAGGGAATTGCAGCGTACGCCACAATGTTCTTGTGTGCCATATGTACAGTTTTGTATACAATAATCTGTTACAATAAAATTAAAATGTACTTCCTATCACTTTATACATTCACATCTCAGGAAAAATAGAATTTTTACTCTATTTTGTGTATGTAATACATTGGGGTTTCTTGAGGAGAGACAACAGACAGATATCAGTGTTTATATCACAGAACAGTGTAAAAGTCAGTGAGTGGTATTGTGGGACCCTGGAAAGCCATTTGAATTTGCAGTCAATGCCAGCGACCTCAAAGCATTCTCTCCACACCAAAAACGTCTCTTGTTCCTGTGCAGTTCTTCGCTTGAACTAGAGGTCCCCTAATAAAGAAAGCAGCAAAATAATCATGAAGATACAACTGCATGTACCCAGAAATTAACCCCACATCCTGAAGCAAAGAGCTTCAAGCTGCTCATTAGTTGGTCACATGGTATTTCCCTTTAATGTGGGAAGCAATAAACTGTCACCCCACTCAGGGGACTGTTGTGCCATCACTGCAGATTCAATGACTGCTTTTATTGCTGGCATGTAGACAAAACAGAATTCCGGAAGTGAACAGTGCCCCATGATAAGACACACACAAGGCTACACACAGCTCACTCTCTGCAGAAAAACATACAGCAAATATAGCTCCAGTATTAGCAAAGAACCAACGGCCCCCAGCCGTACAAGCAGCAGGGGATACAAGCTGAAACGTAAATCGCTGACTAGCTGGCGGGTGCTAGCAATAATTAGATATTAAGCCCTCCCTTCTTTGACAAGGCTAGAACAACCTAGAACAAAGAGTCATTCCTGCAAACTGTAATGAAGAAACACACTAACAGATTCAAAGCACCAGTAAGTTACTGCAGAAAATACGACTCAAGAAAGCCAGATCAACAATATGGTGCATTCGGCTTCAGCTACTGCAGTCATGTTCTGAAATGAATTATGTAAACCAGAGCATAATTTAGTCAAATTAGACAAAGGAGTGCTAATTCACAGTGCATATAAAACGAAAAAAAGTGCTTTGCTGCTAAATGTCAGCTGCGAAAGTGCCTTTTCCCCAATTAAGCCAACAAATGAGTAGAAAGACGCACTTCAAAATATTTTTGCAAAAAAAGAGACAACCTACAGATACGATAAACTTGAGTGACCTTAGTCAACAGATATGATAAAGTTTTTATTTTAAAAAGCACTAAATCATCCTCCCGCTTATCCAGTGTTAGGTCAAAGTGAACCTGGAGCCTATCTGAGCGAGCGCACGAACACCTTGCACAGGATGCCAAGCAATTCAGAACTACCAAGAGTTTGCTATACAGAAGTAAAAACTGCACATAAAGGTACTAAAAAAAAAACTCTTCTTTTGAAAAATTTCTTGCAGCCTGTATGTCTTAACTAACTCAAAATAGCACCCTTCCCCCAGAGTCACAGTTTGAGAGGGTGCAGAAACACATTTCAGTTAAAATCATTTTGCATCTGAAAACACAAGGTGATGTTATGTCCACCTGGACACATGAGACAATGAATAGTGAGACACCAGTGTTTGCTGTACCTTCTCAAGGACTACCTTCTGGCTCAGAGCTTTAACGTACTTACAGTGTATGCATGCAAACACACAGAACAGAAACATGGAATTAGTGGTGCAACGGAACATGTAAAAAAAATCTGAAATATGAGTAGTTATACCTTTGGTGCTGTTCTATATCTGGTTTAAGTGATGATGTCACAACACTTTAATATCCATGCCATATACAATATACTAATAATGAGTTACAATCACATGAAATATCTATTATGTTTAACAGTCCCGATTCACATTCATTCAATTTTAATTCCTAAGGCTGTGACAATCTACTGTGATTTTCCATAACCAATATGCAGGCACAACAAATTGCCATAAAGAAAAATAATACCCTTCGCTTAGCTGATTAGGTAGCTAGTACAGTCAAAAGGTATTGACATTTTCTTAGGAAATAGAGTAATGTTAACAAAATTAGCCCAAAAGCTCATTCAGCTACACACACAATTTTTGATTTAGAAAAAAAGATGGATTTATTGTTGAGAACCATCTATCCATTGTGTACTGCTTTTCTGGGCCCAGGTCACAGGGGCAGCAGTCTGAGCAGAGATTCCCAGACCTCCCAACCCCCTCTTCCAGTTCTTCTGGGGTAATACTAAGGTGTTCCCAGGCCAGCCAAAAAATACAATCTCTCCTGGGTCTGCTCCGGGTCTCCTTCTGGTTGGGCATGCCCAGAGTACTTTCCAGGACTCCCTGGAGTTATCCTAGATGCTTGAACCACTGCAGCCAGCTCCTTACAATGCTGAAGAGCAATGGCTCTACCTTCCCGGGTGTCCAAGCTCTTCGCCTTATCTCTAAGGTTGAGCCCAGACACCGTGCCAAGGAACCTCTTTTTTGCCGCTTAAGCAGAGCCAGCATAGGTGAAGGTAGGAACATATACTGACTGGTACATCAACTGGCTTCACCTTTCAGCTCAACTCTCTCTTCATCAAGCAGTACAATGTCCACATAACAGCAGACACTGCACTGATCCACCAGTCAATCTCCTGTTCTATTCTTTCACTCACTTGTGAATAAGACCCCAATATACTTGAACTTCTCCTGCTTGAGACAGTAACTCATCCCCAACTTGGAGGGGGCAATCCATGCTTTTCTGATTGAGAACCATAGCTTCAGATTGGATCTTCATCCCAGCTGTTACACATTTGGCTGTAAACCCTCTTCTCCCCCTGTGCACGCCAGAGGTCACAGCTTGATGAAGTCAACTGGATTACATCACCTGCAAAGATATGTTCCTGAGGTCAATGGACACCTTCCACCACTTAGCTGCCCCTATAATTCTGTCCATAAGAATTATGAACAAAATCAGCAACAAAGGACAGCCCTGGCAGAGTCAAATACCCACCAGGGACGAATCTGACTTAATACTGGCAATGTGAAATAAGCTTGTGCTCTAGTTGTACAGGGACCTAATAGCCTGTAGCAGTGGGCCAACACCCCATATTCCTGGAGGTACCACCAACAGGGACATGATCCCTTGCCTTTTTCAAGTTCACAAAACACATATAGACTGGTTAAGCAAACTCACAACAACCCTTCAGTATGGACTCTTGTGAAGGTAAAGAGGTGACCTTGTGTTCCAAGGCCAGACTAGAATCCGCATGGATCCTCCTGGATCCAAGGTTTGACCAAAGGACGGACCCTCCCCTCTAGTACCATGGCATAGACATTCCCAGGAAGGCTGAAGAGTATGATCCCCCTGAAGTACACCCTCTGGTCCCCTTTTTTAAAGACTCGGACTACCACTTCAGTCTGCCAGTCCAGAGGCATTGTCACTGGCTTCAACGTAATGTTGAAGAGACATGTCAGCTAAGACATACTAGCAACATCACGACTTCAGGAACTGAGGGTGAATCATCCACCCCAAGAGCCGTACCACTGAGTTTTTTTACTACCTCAGTGACTTCAACCCTACTGATATCCAAGTCCTTTTCCGAGTCCTCTGATTGTACTTCACCCAAGGAAGGTGTGTCGGTGGGATTCAGGTCGTCCTCAAAGTACTCCCTCCACTGCCTTGACTATATTCCCAATTGAAATCAAGAGCACTCCACCCCTACTATAAAGAATATGGAGAAAGCCTGTTTCCCTCTGATGGTTTGCCAGTATCTCTGCAAAGCTGACTGAAAGTAATTTTCCATAGCCTCACCAAACTTCTCCCACACATTCCTCACTTTGGTTAGGACAGGCATTGTAGAAGGACAGATGGTCCACACCATGGCTCACAAAAAAGGGACTTCATTAACCTAACAAAAAAAACAAAATAGACAGACAGGTGGAACAGAAGGAGAGTCAAGAGAATGGGGAATACAGAATGGGGAACATCACAGGGGACAGGAACAGGAAATATGAGACACACGGACTAGGGATAGGGCATAACACATGACGAAGAACAGGACCTGCAAAATGATACAGGGACATTCCTGAGCATTGGGGTTCACAAATGGAGGACCAGAAGGAACAGGACCAGGAGACAAAAGAGCAAAGGAGGGGATTGAATTTGGGAGGCTTAGGGCAAGACCATTGACAGGACACTGGCAATCTGACTGATTGGGGGTGTGACACAGACGGCCTCCACTGGACTGGGAGCTGAAGACTCAGGCTGAGTAGCCCCCTCTGGGCCTGGCTTTAGAGACTTGAGCTGAGCACGCTCTTCTGGGCCAGGCTCTTGGGGCCTGGGGCTTTGTGGCCCCCAGGTGCTGAAGACTTGTGGAGGGCAGCCTCCTCTGGGTTAAGGGCTAAAGGCTTGGGTGGGGCAGCCCCGTCTAGGCTATGTTCTGGAGCCTCAGGTTGCATGGCCTCCTCTGGGCCAGGCACTGAAGACTCAGGCTGAGCGGCCACCTCTGGTCAAGGCTCTGGAGACTCGGGCTGAGTGCCCTTTCTGGGCTTGGCTCTGGAGGCTCGGGCTGTGTGGCCCCCTCTGGGCTGGCACTAGAGACTTTGACAGGATGGCCTCCTCTGGGCTGAATGCTGAAGAGTCAGGCAGGGTGCCCCCTTCTAGGTTGGGCACTGAAGAATTGGGCTGGGTGACCCCATCTGGGCCAGGGTCTAGAGGCTTGGGCTGGGTGGACCCCTCTGGGCCGGGTGGTGAAAACTTGAGAGAGCTCTGGAGGCTGGGGTTGGGTGCCCCCCTCTGGGCTGGGTTGTTGAAGACTCAGGCTTGGCACCCTCCTCTAGACTGGGCTCTGGAGGCTCAGGCAGTCCACCCTCCTCTGGGTCAGGCACTGAAGACTGAAAAGCAGCACAGCCTCCTATGGGTTGGGGCAGCCCCTTCAATGCCAGGCTCTGGAGACTCGGTGTACGTGGTCCCCTCTGGGCTGGGCAAAGGAGACTCAGGCTGAGTGCCTCCCTCTGGGCTGGGCTCTGGAAGCTCAGGCTACGGGCCCCCCACTGGGCTGAACTTTGGAGGCCCAGGCTAAGTGTCACCCCCTGGACCAGGTGCTGATTTTGGCAGGGAGCTGAACATATGGGTAAGCAGGAGGGGTCTGCCTCTCTTGGTTCTTTTTCCTGGCCCTGGAACCTGATGTGACACTCATGAAAAGTACAGGAGGCACGTCAGCCTCCTCTGGGCCTGGGACAGTCAATGCAGCCTCCTCTGGTCTTGGGACTCGGGGCTCTAGTGAGGCAGTGGCCTCCTCTGCTAGGCCAGACACAGGAGATGTGGGTTTCTCTGCTGGGCTGGAAACTGGTGAGCACCCTACACTGTTCATGAGTCTGTGGACCAGGGTTCGAAATTAACTTTTTTGATCACCAGCCAAAGCGGCTGGTAACTTTCTGAAGTTACCAGCCAATCAGAATTTCCATTAGACAAATTTTTACGTGGTGAAAATAAGAGATT
>JABFEB020000044.1:1716423-1726484 GCA_019775895.2 Stomatorhinus ivindoensis
AAACGCCAGAATGAGCGCGTTCACGTTCATCAGGCAGATATACAGCACGTTCAGTTCACGTTCACCCAGAATATGAACGAGTTCATGAACAATCGTTCAATGAACTCGTTCAGGCACAACACTGACAACCACTACTAGCAGGGGAACCATTAGAGACTTGGGGCCTCATGGAAGCATATCACATTGGGCTGCCAACTCAGATCAATCCAATTATTATCTGTCATTCAGGAGCCCTTGGAATTAGCCTAATATTCCCCCCTTTAGGGTTCCCCTGACTACCAGTAAAAAAAAAACTCCAGAAATGCAAATGATTTACACCAGACCAAAACAAGAAAAAGGCACCATTTTACCTACACCCTGTACACATGAGCTCTTTCAAACATAATATGCAGTCTATTAAAAAGATCAAGACAAATTTTTGCAGTATCCCACCTGAGAAACTGGCAAAATCCAAAACAGAGGTTAAGCAGCCGAGCTTGAAGGAGGACTTTAATGTCTTGAACATCACTACGCCATCTTCACTGAATTACACCTTCAGACATTTGACCTTCACTGACTGAATTGGTTCAACACCCAAACACTGGTTAACATGTGGATTGAGAATCCCTTGACATTCTTGTGCATTTTCACAGACTGCTGTCTGTCTTTTACATTCTTCATCATTCAGCACAAACTAGACTCTGCAAAACAGCCTGAAGGCCCTGGGGGCTAAGCTAATTTGGATCATGGAGCTTATTTCCACAGCCGTAATTACAGGTCGCCCACAAGCAAATACTGACACTAAAGAGATACGATGTCATAGTTGCCAGTTGTTGGCAGAGAGCTGCCTTCTTTGTTGCTCAAGCTTGGAGAGAGAATAAGAAACCAAAACCCTGGGGAAATAACTCTTTCATATGGATTCATTCCCACCATTCAAAAAGCAGAACACATGATGTGGATTGTCAAAGAAATACGTGATCTGAATTTGAGTATAAGATTCCAGGCTATCATGTTGCTACACTTGGCAAAAATTTTAATGGCCTACCACTGTTATGGCCAACTTTAGATACACTGATATTAGTCTACTTTATCAAGTAGGCTAATTAAAAAAATAATAGCCATGTTTTTTTTACTGCATAGAACAGAACTGCAAACCACATGATACTTCTTTTCTGTTATGTGTTTGTGTGGAGTCTAAGCCCATATCCGACAAAGGCGATACTTGGTCAATTACTCTCACACAACGACAGTCCATTATAACTGTGGTACCTTAAATCCGACAAGATACCTATCTAACCAACAAATCTTGCTTTGTGATACATGACTCAGGTTTAAGGGCAGGCTTACAACAAGCATAAGTACCACCCTTTCACCAAAACCATATACAGGTACTGCCCTCTCACCAAAAAACTAGCTAAATAAAGGCCGCCCCTTGATAAAATTGTTTGGATGGGCTCAACCACTGATTTTCTTTTCCTGATATTTGTGTGTGTGTGTGTGTGTGTGTGTGTGTGATGGATAAAGGAATACTGAATTGGTTTTGAGGGGCAGCAAGTATATTTAATACTGAATAATATAAAGGGATTATGAATATGAATAAAAAGACTAAGAATAATTATGGAAACCACAAAGCAGATGTTTGGAAATTGACAAAATAAATGGCATTTTCTTAACGAGAATTAAACTGTATGTATACATTTACACTGTCAATGATCTGCTGCCAGCATGCCTTTCTAGCTTTGGTGGCTGTCACAGTGTTGTCTATGCCATTATTATGCTTTTGAATTCTTCATATTTTTCTTTGAAAATTCTCTCTTCCACCGCATTGAACTATGTGGCCGTGTTGCAATCCATGCTTAAATGACTGGCTGATCATTGCAGAGACTTGGGAATTAGGGCTTAGGTTCAGGTCTTAGGCCTTAGGAGGCACATTGGGATTGGGCCTCAGTTTCAGTTGAACTTGGTTCAACATAGATTGTTGATAGCATAGCGATATCATTTATCCCAGGTTGCATTTGTTTTGTTTAGCTGGAAGTTACCTTCTAACCCTGACTTGGTTAAACCAGCTTAGTGATACAAACCCTTGATCTCTACCAATGTAGAATCTAGAGAGTTAACTCTGGTTATATAAAACTTGTTTCATTGTACCCTAACCCCAAATATCATCAAATTGCACATGCTGAACGCATGGTAACATATGGCTACATATATGTACAATGCTGTGCAAGCCCTGTATAGTCAATTTAATGAGATAGGCTGTCAAGCTTTTAGTTACGTTCAGTTAAAGGGTATTCCAGAAAACGAGTTAGGGTTTAACCCTTACTGACTTGAACGAAAACACAATTTTTGGGTTCTGGCAACGCTGATTACGACGTCAGGTGTTGAATTTTCTCAAGTGTATGTTAATGCCAGCTGAAGTGCAGTTTTGCAGAACAACAAAAAGCCATCATTAGCAGATGAATGAAAAAAGGATCTGTCATGGAAGTAGATGCCAAAAAGTGTACTGCTCGGTGCTTTAATCAGTTAGAAATGGAACAATCATCCTCTACATATGCCGATTATGGATTTATTGCACAGAAAAAGGCAACCCTGCCACATCTCCAGAAGGAAAATATTAGTATTTTAAAAAGAAAAACTAGTTCATAAACTTAACTGCTTTAATAAAGTAAATTTTGTGGTTGTCAAAAGAAGAATGATTCATAATTGCTGTAAAATGGCCAAGAAAATGTGTTTGTGCCATTTTATATGCAGGTAATAAATAGTACATAAATGAAACTAATGAAATAGCCTTTATTTCATTTACTGTGTTCGCTGTGAGTGATCACTAAGAAAAATTATCATTGGCAATTATGTCCCTGAGAACTGTCATCTCTGACGACTGCAAGGTGGAGGAGTTGTTCTTCTTCTGGCTGTGTGGTACAGCAGAATGGGACTCTCAACCTATGCTATGACTATGCTATCCTGTGTAAATTTGTTGTACAATGTGCATTCAATATAAATCCTTGAGTCATGGACAAAGCTTGGCCATATTTCTTGAACATAATAATAATAGTAATAATACACTCTATTTGAACTTGCAAGTCAGAATTTCTGAGTTCCTAGTCAAATTTCAACTAGACTGCTCCTGGACTGACTTGGAAATTTGAAAGAACCTCTGCAAAAAGGATCTCTTCAAGATGGTTGCCCCGTTCATCAATAGGACAGCTGTTGTTATATACCGTAGACATGTTGTTTCACTGTTTTTATGTGCATAATGTGTTGGTATCAGCTGGTGTTACTAACCCTACCAATGAACCTGACTAGAACTAGGACCTGTTTCTCAAAGGACGATTTCTTGCTTAGACAGATAACGACAAAAATATGCAGTAACTTTTTGAGTGCAAATGATACTTTGTGGAAAGCCCGATGTAAAATTGTTTTGCCAATTTCATTGGATTCTCCAGTTTTATATAAGAGGCTTTCAGCAGCAGATAAACAGTGGGCGATACACAATGTTTGTAAAAATGAGAATGCAAATCAACGGTGTTATGTTTAGAAATGATAAGCCGAAAAAACGTCACTGATCCCGGGAAAAAATTATTACATAAATCATGGACGGGGGTGAGAAACTATACCGTTCGCAAAGACATTCACCAAAGAATGAAAGAATTCCCGCTTCTTTTCTTGGAAAAAAAATGACACGCCAAATAAAACTACCGAAGTCCCCTGACAGAAACACAGTTGTCAGCTAAACCCGTATTGAGTAGGTTTAATTCCGAGCATTAGTTGTCACGGTTGATTGACTGACGCTCAAATTACTCTCGGTTTCTGGAACGGAAAGTGATCTGGGTGGTGTTGCACGAAGCAGAATTTCTTGCTTAGCCGGATCGGATCTAAGCAGTCTGAGCTAAATATAACTGAACTAAGATTAAGTCAATTTAACCCAGACTACCTTAAATCCAACAAGCTATCCAGCTAAACAAGAAATCATCGCCCAGGTTCACGCTTTTAACTCGGGACTGCTCGACAACCCACTTAATAGAATTGCTCGGTACACTCAAACATATTAGAACACTCCTCGCAATACATGGGTTACGTAGTACATGCTAGCAACGTTAGCAACTTAGATAGTTTGAACCCTGCAACCGAACGGTTCCAACTATGCAATTTGTGACGGGAACTTTTTGGGAAACGTACATAGGACATGCGGGATTTATGGAAAATAGCATCTTCATTCTGGAAGTGAGATAACGTTCATGTAACTATCTTGAAGAAGGAAACAATTAACAATGCAGTGAACTTTTAAAGCTAACTACTTTTGTCTATTGCATAGACGACTAATTTCAGCGAAAATTAACCAAACATATACCTGATCTGAAACGTCTTTGCATGAGCAATGATCAGCCTTTCTCCAGTAGAGCGCCGGTCAGCAGGAGTGGGTCGACAAATATATTATCCAGAACTAACCATACAAGACAATCCAAGTTCAAAAATGTACTTAACATTAATTAAAATTTGATGTTGAATTAGGAAGCATTTCACAATTAAACAAGACGAGTAGCACAAATGAATAATATTAGCATTATTAAGTAATTATATAATATGTCACTTGCGTTACTTGAGTTTTAATTAATCAATTCCTGATCTTTAATTAAACCTACCTTTTTAATGACGTGACCTGGCAGCAGGATTCGAATACATTAACGCAACTTATCTGCTCATGTGCGCATGCGAGGTGCGAATCCTGTCGTTTACGTTCAATTTAATTGATTTTTATACAGCGCCTTTCACAAGAATCGCCCTAAGGCACTTTACTTGGGTGTATTATAATACATTACAACGTCATTCAATTCGCAGACATAATCAATATTTTTTATTCAGCTACTGTACATTTGCTCGAGTAATGAGAAATAATACACTGTGGAAAAACTTAGCAACAATTATTTTTAAATCTCGAACTCAGCCCTGATTACATCGAGCCATTATTCTGGTATAGGATCGACACCTCGCAGGTTACCTCCAGTTTCGAGGGTCGTTGTCTCATTCAGTATAGCTGCATATGAGTCATTGGTCAATGATCTATTTGGAGACAAATGTACTTTTTTAGGAGAAGTAATTAATAGGCAATTATTCCGGTTGCTGGTATGACGAGAAGTTGGTTACCACTGATTGAGATGTTTAAATGCTCGAAAATACAAAGGGAAAATGATGTCTATAAAATATAAGTAAAACAGATAGAAGCTCTATAATAGTAGCTAGTGATTTTGAAACCAACCGGTTCCCACTTGAAGATCATGGTTGTCAGTTGTATTTCCGTGTTAATGCCAACTGTGAAGACACTCCTACAGCTAGCTAGGCCTATGTGTGATTTTTTTTCTTTCTAATGATACGATTAATTTCAACCTGCTGCCGACCACCATATTATCAGCTGCTGGAATGACCACCGTAAAATCGACGACAGGAGATAATGTCCTAGATCAGCGGATCTCAAAGTCTGGACCAAACAAGTAGTTAATCTGGACCCAGCTGATAATGGACCTTATGAATGAAAATGGTTAACGTGATTTGAAGTACAGTACAAAATTCAACGTAGCCAACAAGCTGCGCACACACAGCTCGTCATACCCCACCCCAATGATTAGCAAGGGTTTAAAGGTTCCCATTTTGTTCTATATATTTATTTGAATATGAAAGGCTATTGTTAATCCATTGAAGTTCATAAAATGCTTTCTTGTTGAAATTTGTTCCGGACATCTGACTTCGAACAAAAATCTGGTGCGAACCTTTAATCAAAAAATTTGAGAGCCCCTGTGACCTAGATAGAACAGGAATGTTCCTGTGCCTGTCATCTGCCTGAACATGCAAATACAATTCAACTGTTTTAGCGTCATGTTTATATTTCACATAAACGAATACGATATGTTGAATGTCGATTAATGCTGGCGAGTATCTAACTTTAATTCGCATATTATGCTAATAAATGTGAACTTGGTTTTAAACCAAATGTGCTTTAAAGGTGATCTAACTACACAGATTAAAGAGATGCATAAGCATAGAATAAAGCTACAAATCTTGTTTCTACCATGATTGTTAGTGTTGTAATCTGTTTATATTCACCTCATGCGTGTAACTGCTATTTCCCAATTATTGGCCATTTAGTGAAAATACAATGCCACTCTACCAAATTCTTTTCTGAGAAGAAAGGAGGAAAGCACAAAAAAAAACTCCGAGCAGCCAGTTCAAACCGGTATAAACCAGACTGAACCGACGCAAGGCGGCACTGTTATACACCAGTCCTAATGTAGCTGTAATTAGGTGGTGATATAGTGTTTCTGGCTACTGCTGTATGAGACAGCAGGTCAGGTAGTGGTCGGGCATGCGGGTTTGTTCCTGAAATAATTGCACGTTGAAGGCTTACATGAAGCCCTGTTGCGGTAACTATGCACACAACCCGAATACACAGCATTTCAATGTATATCCTAAGTGTACGACACAAATAAAACTCAGAACTTAAATATTGCAGATTTACTCGGATAAAATATCTCAGTGGTCAATGCTTTAATAGTAACATTTAATAAGGTGTGTTGACAATGTTTTCTTTGTTGAATTTAGTATGTTTCGTATTAAATTTCATTTTGTATGCATATGACGATGGTAATCTGGTGCAGTTAGTGGCACTGGTTAGGGCTGGGTAGTGGTTAGGATTGTCATAGCTAGGATTAGAGCGGATAAGGATGAATGAAGAGTATCCACAAAAATATAGATCCATAATCTGTGTGCGTGTGTGTGTCTTACAATACACTGGCATCCCATCCCAGGTGCATCTCAGCCTTGTTCCTTGTACTGCCACACTGTGACTGACAAGGATAAAAAAAAATAAAAGTGGATGTGTATAACAAACAGTTAAATGTAATTTGTCTCACTGTCACGACATTTTGTTCTTTTAGGACTCATTCTCTCCTGAACCACTTCGATTTAACAATGGCGCAATAGCGCCACCCCGTGATCAAGAAAATTATTAGTATATAAAACATGTATACATACATTTACTGTAGTTTAGTTTAGTTTATGTAATTATATAGTTATGTTGTTACAAGGCACTGCATGTGATCAATTGAATATGACCTACATAATAAACATGTATATCTTTAATTAAAGCATCATAATTTTCATAAAATATTAATCTCTTTTATGACATAATTGTTTACTGCACTTTTTTCTGTCACAACCCCATTTTCAAAAAAGTTGGGACGCTGCGTAAAATGTAGATAAAAGCAGAATGCAATAATTTATAAATCATATAAACCCACATTAAAATTGAAAATAGAACAAAGACAGCATATTAGATGTTGAAACAGTAATTGTATTGTTTCATTACAAACATATGCTCAATTTGAATTTGAACACGTTTCGAAAAATGTTGGGACAGGGGGCAAGAAAAGCCTGGAAAAGTTGTGTAATGCTAAAACAAAACAGTTGGTTGAATATCTCACAACTAATTAGTCGATTGGTTATAAAAGGAGCCTTCTAAAGAGGCAGCGTTTCTGTACAATGAAGATGGGAATTAAGAGGTTCACCAGTCTCGATCTGAAACATTGCGTTGGCAAATAGTGCAACAATTTAAAATAATGTTCCTCAGTGTAACATTGGAAAGAATTTGGGAATTTCATCATCTACGGTATATAATATCATTAAAGAGATTCAGAGAATCGGGAGAACACTCTACACTCAAGGGACAAGGCTGAAAACCAATATTGGACAGACGTGATCTTCAGGTCCTCAGACGGCACTACATTAAAAACAAACATGATTCTATAGTGGAAATCACTGCATTGGCTCAGGAACACTTCCGAAAACCACAGTCTGTAAACACAGTCCGTCACTGCATCCACAAATGCAGGATGAAACACTACCACGCAAAGAAGAAACCATATCTAAACATGATCAAAAAACGTCGCTGACTTCTCTGGTATGACGAATCAAATTTTTATATATTTTTTTTGGAAATCATGGGCGGCGTGTCTTCCAAGCAGAGGTGAGAGACCAACCAGTTTATCAGCGGGCAGCTGAAAAGCCAGCATCCATGATGGTGCGGTGGTACATTGGTGTCCATGGCTTAGGTAGCCTGCACATGTCCGAAGGCCTCATTAATGCTGATATATAAGATATGTTCATGTTTTGGGGCAACATATGTTACCATCCAGACAGCGTCTTTTTCAGAGAAGGCCTTGTATATGTCAACCAGACAATGCCAAACCGCATTCTGCGCGTGTTACAACAGCTGGCCAGTCCAGAACAATCACCCACTGAAAGCATTAGGTGCATCCTGAAAGGAAAAATATGACAAAGGAGATCCCAAACTGTTGAGCAGCTGAAACGTCTATCCGGCAAGAATAGGACTTTTAACTTTCAGAACTACAGCAACTGGTCTCCTCAGTTCCCAGACATCTACAGAGTGTTGATACAAGAGGTGATGCAATACAGTGGTCAGCCAGCCCAACTCAACCTTTTTGAAACATGTTGCTGGCATCAAATTCAAATTGAGCTTATTTGTCAAAACAATAACATTTCTCAGTTTCAACATCTGATATGTTGTTTTAGTTCTATTCTCAATTAAATATGGATGTATATGTAAGTAAATCACTGCATTCTGTTTTTATTTACGTTTTACATATTTCTGGAGACATTTTTTATTTTATCTGGAAACGGGGTTGTACAACATGCAACTTAAATAACCTTAAATGCATATACTTCATGCATCACTTTTTGTAAAATCGCAGGCAATGCCTACTACGACCCCAACAAACCTCACATTATCAAAATACATTAAAATCGCAGTTAGAAGTTGGGAGCCTCACCTGTTTCCGATTGCTATTTCCATATCTGTTGCCCCTCAAACTCCAACAACACAGTATAATATATTCTAAACAAATAATCGTCACTAGGTATGAAAACCAAGAATTAACTGATATGTATTTTTTAATCCAAGTCTAACCGGATTTATTAAATCTACAAGCGTTCAACTTAATTCACATTTCCGTCGCTATTAAGCTCCATAATGAGTATGCATGGTTATGAACATCTACATTCGTCGTTTTTTAACCGAGATACAGTACGCAGAACCTATTTGAGTACAACCCAAGGGTTCTGAATCGGCCAGTAGGGTCTGCGTGGATCGCTTGCTCGATAATCTACAAGACTGCCTTGGTGGCAGATTGAGTCGACCTCCAAGATGGCAACGTTGTCTTCACCGTTACGCGTGTGTCGCGGTATCCTGAAGGAGTTGCGGGCGTCTAAGGGTCCGGAATATAAACAAACGCTAGCGTATAACTTCGTTTTGGATCAATTTCGTAAAAACCAGGTAACTCGAGGGACAGCGACATGAGGCAATGTGCTGCCTTACTGGGTGTATTAGCTAAGGAGTCTGCGGATATTTTGTTGAAGAAACGATGGTTTTCAGTGAAATCGTGAAAAGAGACAGTTTCTATGGCATGGCACACCGTGAAAGACACGTCACTAGGTTATCAGTGTAGGGGCCGATGTTTGAGAATGGGTGCAAGGTGACCCACGATGTCATGTGTTAAAAACAAGTTACACGTATAACTGCAAGGACGGGAATGGACATTACTGCAGACACTAAAAACAAGGGTAACCAGATAATGCTGGTAAATGAAATTACAACAAATTACACGAAATATACTTGTTTCTTCTTGTGCTTCATAACGAAAATCTGGTTAGGTGTCACCTCGCTGAACGGGAATTCGACAACATTATACTTTTAACTTAACATTTCTTCATTTTTTTTTACAACCAGAAACATTGTGCCAATTGTTTTGTACAGTGATTCTTAATCTTTGACAAAAGATTAAGAACCTGTTAGATTTATTTTCATGCTTTAATCATATGAAGTTTCAGATTCTATGTTTTATTGAGGTTGTAATTGTGAAAACCCGGCTTGCGTTGTTCGGCTGGAATCTAGTTTTCACAATAAAGTAGTTTCACCGTGGGTTATATTGTCATACCGTCTTTAATTAGCACCACTGCAACTGTTTATGCATGTAAAAACATTTAACATTACAACTTACAAAGTAAATGTTACTAAA
>JABFEB020000044.1:1743836-1756542 GCA_019775895.2 Stomatorhinus ivindoensis
TGTCCTTGTCCTTGTCCTTGTCCTTGTGCCTGTGCCTCCGCTCCCTCTCTCGCTCCCTCTCAGCTCCTTCTTCCTTTGAGCAAGAGGAGTGATGGCGTCGGCTGTGGTGGGAAGAGGAGCTCCTGCTATCCCTACAGAGGAAGAGGGACACAACATAGGATGCATTTCATGTCACAATATAAGCTTTCATCATCTTTATGACTGTGATGTTCTTGAAAATTCTTCCAAAACCCCTATTGGCATACCTCCTCTTTTCTCTCTCTCTCTCCTTCTCACGTTCCCGGTCCCGCTCCCTCTCTTTCTCGCGCTCCCACTCACGCTCTCTCTCTTCTTCTCGGTCACGCTCTTCCCGTCTCCGGAGTCTCATCTGCATCTGCTTCTCAGACACTGTTTTCTGTTGTACAGAAGAAAATAACTTTCTGAGATCAAGAGCTTTGCCTCTCTACTTTTACAAAAATAGGAGACAGACTTAGTCAAGTACAAGTAATTGTTACTAATGCTAGCATTGCGTCAATCCATGAGTTAATCTATGGTTCACTGGATGTTTTGGTTCAGAGACTAAATTTACCTTTAAATTTAACTCCACCTGTGAAACGCTGACAATGTGCTCAAATCACACACAGCATATTCAGTAAAATACCATCCTTCTCTCACCCTCAGTTTATCAAGCTTCTCACGGATCTCAATGAAACCCAAGTGAAGCTTTCCACCGAAATGGTCGGCAAGGCGACGGTCATTGTCATGGAGACCCAGGTAAGCAGAGCACACCTCACAGACCCGGAGCTTCTGCTGCTGGAAGCTTGAAGCAGGCATCGAGTTCCTGTATATATCCTAAAAGGAAGAAAAATTGAAATTAAATGAGAACACTTTTCATTTATTATAAAATCTATCAAAAGTATAATAAACCCACTGGACTCCCCTGATTTCAGTTAAACAATGGTTTATACAAGACCTAAGACTGAGATCAATGCTAACAGATGCACACATCTGTTCCTGGCTGCTCTCAGAGTCAATCACCACCTGGCCGGAGGCCTCACCTCAGCCTCCCTCTTCAGGGCCCGGGTCTTCTCCACCTTCTCCAGCACCTGCTGCGCTTCCTCCACGTTTCCCTCCCCGCCCAGCTGCTCAGCGCGGGCCAGCAGTTTGCCGATCTCCTCGTTCAACTCATGCACCCGCTCCGCCTGCAAGTGGAATGGGAACGTAAGATTGGCTACTGCCCATCCTGCACGTCGCTCGGAATGAGATGGCAGCAGCAGGGGAACACGGATGGAGCAGCTGAGGAGAACGTGTAGCAGGAACAGAGCTGGGGGCTCAAAGGTACGACAACAACTCGAGAGTGGCACCTTCGCCGCGACTTCCGCACTGATCTCTTCCTGAGTTTCTGCCAGACGCTTCTTGGCCAGCTCTGTTCTCCGGTCACAGTCCGCGATGAAGGACTGCAGGTGCTCCGCAGCCTAAGGAAAAGTCACATAAGTGAGGCAAGTCACCCGAATGAAGGAGGAGGACACAGAGATGCGGTGACAGAATACAACGGTATGAGACACAGGTGTAAACAGAGAATGAAATACTGTAAGGGAACTAAAACTCACATCAAGCTCAAAAAAGTACTCTTGCTGTTTGGAGGCGATCTCATAGTCAGCCCGGAGGGCCAGGTCATGAACCTTCATACACTCCCCCAGATCCATTCGCTGCACCATTCAAAAAACAAAAAATCAGAATTAGAGAATGACTGTCACTCTTACTGCAGTATACATAACTGCCTGCAGCACCTTAATAAACTTAATAAAGTGGGTCTCATCTTTTAGGACCCAAAACATCCATCCTCTACAAGCACTTATCCAATGCATCATAATAATGAAGACCCTGGATACTATTCCTGAAAGTACAAATCACTGACGGATACACCGTGGACGATATGCCAGACCATAGTAGGGTGCATACCTACATAATCAATTTGCAATTTATTATTTTAGGTAACATTCTTATACAAATGCACACTATATAGTAATACATGCATTCACACACATAAGTCATGTCCCATAGCTTACTGACCGTGCCACACAGGATGTCATGGGGACAGGACTCCAGAAGGTGACTCTTGCACACTCTCTCATCTGTGAATTTGATTCTCTGCCTCATGCTGTCCCCTGGAAGAAAACCACATACTTATTTCAACATCAAAAGTTTATTTATGGCTCAGTGGTGTTTTTATGTGTGTAACACAGAATTACACTGGAAAAACGCTGAAACTAATTTTTCACATAGTTTGTAGAACTTACACTTAAGATGAATAGTTATATTACAATACATTTCTTCGAAAAATATACTTTTCTTCACAGAATAATTCATGTTGTACTTTCCATGTGTCGCTCAAATTTCTAAATACTGCTATTCACAGAAATTTGGGTGAACTCTCCAGGTTCACGTGTCACTAGCGGAATAAGTGACCATTGGTCGTACTAACAAACTTTTAGAAAAACTCTTATATTGGCCGGCCTCAGAGACCGATAATGCAAACGTTTTTGATTACCTGTCCTGGTGGGAAGGCATACCTCGCTTATATTAAGCTAGCAGATCGGCTCGTTACTCTTAAAGAATGCCTGCAAGTTTGATGTCACTGATCACATTTTTTACAGCACCCGCAACGCACCTCCATCGAAATAGTTAATGTAACACGGTGTAAAACGTGATGGGACTGACCGTCTCTTCCCGTGCCCATGAGCTGGTCCAGCATGGCCCGCATTTGCGCCTGTGCCGACATCTTCGCCCTTTCTGACAAGCCAAGCCACGCGCCGATTGTTGTACACAGAACGCGACGGGCCTACGGTTAGCCTGAAGCTAACTTTCCGGCTTCAAAAAATAAAACTTTTTTTCTGGATGCTCGCAGCTTCACAGCTCCACGAATAAAGTTAGTTAACAAACTAACGCCGCTTTAGATATGCCCCACATAATCTATCTTTAATTTTGACGCCTCGGATTATACAAATTCGGCGTGCTCTTAGTATGACATCGACAGTGAGAACAGCTAACTTGCTAGCAATATACCAAAACTTTAAATATATTTTTACTTTTTAGATTAAAACGCACGTCTTGTTTTGATGGTACTTTTGTATTTCATTTATTGTTCATTTTAATTCGTACACTAGCTATATATATTAGATACTGCATTGTAATCTGCCCTCCTTTAGCCCCGTGCCTCCTGACTTTGCGCACTCGTGAGCGCGCTCTGCTCTATTTCGTTCGCTTCAGGAAGCTCTGCGCGCGTCCGCGCACCCTAAGTACCCTTACGTCACACCCACCTCTCATTACTATTAAACTATGTACTTTAAAATAGTGACTGACGAATAAATTATGTAGTATGTAACACGGGTTTATATACAGACGTGTTATGCATTAATATTATTTAAAATACGGATTTACTACAGAAAATAAACAGAGATATTACCATTATGAGTGATAAAATCCTGAAATTTAGGTATGCCGCTTCTTTTGATGCCCAAAACATTTGTGCGACACTTTCATGGTTGATCAGAGCTACAAAAACATGAAAGGCATTATCTGAGATTACAGCCCGAGTTTGGCTTAGTAATTAGCCAGCTATGTATTTTTTTAAATGGAATAGTTATGAATAGTTTAAAACTACGAGTCCCAGAATTCCACAAAAGGAGGCGTCCTTCATAGCGAATTAAAAACCGCTTTCTGGACTCAAATGACAGCCCGCATATTTAACATTTCTATCCTCCTCTCTCTACGATGGCAGCGGCTCTTTCGCGAGCTCTTAAATTGCCTGGTAAGACCAAATTGTGCGTTCTGGAAAATGAATAAATTAGCCGTATTGTTAGCTTTGCTTCTCTACCCAACATCACAATTATTCAGCTAGTTTTGTATTTCCACGATGCGATGCCGTTAGCTTTCTATCTGCTTGTCACAATAGTCATTAATATAGCAACCAACAAGAAGGCTCAGTAACTATGATTTCATGATAATGCAATCGATATGTTTTACTCAAGTATGTTATTTTGTTCTGGGAAATGGCGGAAATATAGCTGGAAAATATTTTTCAATTTTTTTGTATATACAGTACGATGCAGTACTCACTAGCTGTGTGTGACGCACCACGGGATTAGCGATGTTACATTCTGCTGTATAATATTTTCACATTGTACATAGGCCTAATTATTTATTGTACTATTATATTAAATTGTATTATATCATTTGTTATTATTTGTTATTAACCTAAATAACCCCGGAGTTAATGGCAGAGATAAATTGTCTGTCATGTTTTTATTTTTTGTAATTTTATTGTATTTTTATCTTCGTGCCACGACATACTTAATTGTTACTAAATCTATTATATTAATTTGAATGTGTTGTCAAAAAAACACGTTCACTGATTTTAGCGATATGATGTGATTGTCTCACGAATATCAAAAGGTACAATAATCGAAATAATGCTTTTACAAAGCCAAAACCAATGTATGCGTATCCCGGAAGGGACACGGAGAGGAAAAACTGGCGATTGAAAAACAGGAAAAACGTGAATTTTTGCGAGATATCGCAAAAGCTATCGTTTTTCTTGTTTTTCCTCTCCTCAAGGGAAAAATACTGTTTAACAACGTCTTTTCCATCTAGGGAAAAAGGGCTCAGAGCTTGGAGAATATGATCCCCTCACCCAGGCTGACAGTGAGGATGAGAGTGAGGAAGATGACCTGGTCCTCAATTACCCTCGCAATGGGCTGGGCAGGGGCAACTGTATGGGCTCAGGCACAACAGACATGCGTGGCAGTAGGGTAGGAAGGCTTATGGAAGATGAAGATGATGTGGATGAAGGGGACGAAGATGAGGAGGAGTGGAGGGAACAACATATCAAGAAGAACCGACAGGAAAGAGACGACCTGAAGAGCAGGCAGTACTGGAGTCAGAGGGAGGGCCGTGATCTTGGGTTCCAGGATGGTGGGGGGCCAGGGCCCACTCGTGCCGGTGGGCTTGGTTTGGACTCAGGATCTGACCCAGAGGCAAAAAGGATTCGGATGAGAGGAGCAATCCGCACCGCAGTTTTCCTGGTGCCACTTTGCTGTGCTGTATTACTGGTGCTGCTCTGTGCATTTCTACTGCCCTGCCAGCAAGGGGAGTTGAATGGGATACCACAGTGGGAAACCGGATTAGGGGAAGTAGGTGAGTAAATTATAACCTGTTTTAGTACTGATCCAATAATAAGTATGTTAGTAGTGACTGCAACAAAGCAGAGCAGCAGGGAAGTCCTGACTTTTACACTAGTCACTGTTGGACTGCTCTGACGACCAGTGTTATTAAGTATGGCAACTCAGTGCAGGAATAGTTTTTTTTTTAAACTTGAGGTATGTTTTTCCCACTTCCAGGTGTTAACTCACCCCCTCTAGCATTGTGGGACGTGGACAATGACACCATTGAAGATGTGTTAGTGAGAGTCACTCAGCTGACCAATGACAGCCGGTTGGGAGGCTCTCAGGGTAACAGCAAAGGTATTTCTGAGCGTTTGCATGCTGACTTGTGATTAAAACAAAAAGGAAGGTAGAATATCCATCCATCCATCCATTTTCTATACCCGCTTATCCTACTGGGTCGCGGGGGGTCCAGAGCCTACCTGGAAGCAATGGGCACGAGGCAGGGAACAACCCTGGACAGGGGGCCAGCCCATCACAGGGCAAACCCACACACCAGTCACTCACACAGGCACACCTACGGGCAATTTAGTAACTCCAATTAGCCTCAGCATGTCTTTGGACTGTGGGGGGAAACCGGAGTGCCCGGAGGAAACCCCACGGCGACACAGGGAGAACATGCAAACTCCACACACATGTAACCCAGGCAGAGACTCGAACCCAGGTCCCATAGGTGTGAGGCAACAGTGCCACTGCACCACCATGCCGCCGCCCTGAAGTTAGAGTATACAGTTAGAAATCCTTGTTGCTCACTGATTTTTCTCTCCATTAGAGCACAGCGTGGCCGCAGTATCTGCTGTCCGGGGGAACGTGCTGTGGAAAATGGGCCTGAAGGAACCAGCTTTGTCCATCCAGTGCGGGATGCGTCCACAGGCTCACCCCGTGGCCCCACCACGCAGGACATTCCCACAGCGGCAGTCGGTCTCGGGGCCAGCGGGCCAGGGCCGGGGTCCCATCTGCCTAGTGACTGGCTCGGCCCATCTCAGCGCCCTTGATGCCACCACTGGTTAGATCATGGCTATACTGGTTTACATACCTGCCTTTTTCATCACCAGAGGATGTTAAATAATGAAATTGGTGAACTTTTGACCTCGTCTGCTTTCATGTTTACATTCACACTGGGTTGGTGTTACGGAACTATGAGAGAATGTTATGTTGAAGGCAAAGCAAGTTTGTTTATATAGCAGATGCAAGGCTATTCAGAGTGCAGTATTTGATAGGATAGCATCGTCACCCTAATTGATGATTGTGTAAAAAAAATGAAACCCTTGTCATGCTTGGTGATACCAAGAAAAAGGACAAATGACCGACTCAGCTGCCTCACTTAAAACCTGACAGCCTTGATCTCAGATCAGCTGTAGTAGCTTCCCAGCAATGGCCATCACCCAGATTAATGTCTTACTAACCCTCCAGGTAAGATGCTGTGGACTGTATCCCCGGGACAGATAGTGTCCCAGGTGGTGTCTGTGCCAGATCTCACTGGAGATGCCGTTCCAGATCTTCTCCTTGCTGCCCTACCCGCTGATCAGGTGGGCCCAGACACCGACGTCCATGACACTTCCACTAATCACTGCAAGGATCAGTATAGACAAGATGTTTCAAAATGCTCACAAGAGCTTCATTTCTTCTGTCTTAAGACTGGTGGCTGAAGCATGTATTACTTCAGGTGTATTACATCAAGTTGTTGTCGTACACTGTACAAGTCACTCTAAACCTTTTTATTTTCAAGCTCTGCACGATGTTCTGTCTATACGATTTCTTTGAGATTAATTCTCTCATTTACTAGCATTTCCACTTGCATGCTTGGCTTGCCCAGACAGGTACTCCGCGTTCAGCTAAAAATTAACAGCCTTTTTCGTCTTAGGCATCTGATATTTCACTACTGCTACTGTCGGGGGTGTCCGGCGGGCCCATTGGACACCCCGTAACCTTTAACGTCACTACTCAAGGCAAACTGATTGGGCCTGACCTGCATGTGACCAAGCAGCGAGCATACTACATTCTATTTGGACTGGGTGAGGAAGCCCATGGCTCTGCTTCTCAGCTTGTCTTTCCCGTGTCCCCGGATCCCACACCCGACGTGCCACTTAACGCGTCCTTTTTGCCGCTAAAAGTATTATGTCATGAACTTCCGGTACAAAATGGAAGAATGTTTTTTTGTTGAATAGCCAAAACAAAGGGTTATACTCAGGAATGCACATAAGTCAAGTACACGTCTGGCATACACAGCAGTAGACATGGCAGTTTTTGTCATGACACTTGTAAATTGTGATAAATACACTGCCTGGCCAAAGAAAGGCCACCATTTGAATTTATATCAGCAGATACTTAAGAGCCAATGACTGGATCATTATTACAGCTCAGCAATGTTATGCAGCAATAAAGTGAAGTCAGCTGAGTACCTGAATATACTGAATGGGGCAGGTTACACCTCCATCCTTCATGAATGGATTTTATCTTCCCTGTTGGCATGGGCATATTCCAGGACAAGAATGCCAAGATTCCCTGGGTTTGAATGGTCAAAGAGTGGTTCAGGGAGCATGAGGAATCATTTTCACACATGACTTGGTCACCACAGAGTTGAAGGTCTTTAGGATGTGCTGAAGGAGGCTTTATGGAGTGGTTCAGCTCACTTGTCAATACAGGATCTTGGCGAGAAGTGCATGCAAATATGGATGAAAATAAAGGGTGGGATGTCGCATTAATTTTTGGAAACAATGCCATGACAAATGTACGCCATAATCAAAGCTGAAGGCGGCCCACGAAAAATTCAAGTGGTAACTTTTTTTTGGCTGAGCAGTGGATTTTCTTGATTCTTGGTTCAGGACATTGCTCAAGCATGTGCAGACATGCCAATGCTGGGCTTCAACTGATGACCTTCTGCTCACAAGCACAGAGGTTTAGCCCACTGAGCCACACTGCCCCCAGAGACACTGGCCTCCAAGCCACATGCTTAGACCGATAATCCATGCAGCGGCCATGTTCCATCAAGAAATTACTGTCCTTTTTTACCTTTGTACTGCAAATGCAGTAATATGTCAGTTGTATGAAGGTTAAAATTCAGTTATTGTTTGTCAAAAATGCACAAATACACATAATTATGCATTTGCTTTGTTACAACAAAAAAGTGCTTTGTGTATCATTTTATACGGTGAATGCGTACTTGTGTGCTACTTATGTGCATTCCTGAGTATATTATTTCCTACTTCCTTTTGTTCCCTTAAATGAGTTCAGATTTTTTAACAACACAGTACTTTTCCTGCGTCGTTCACAGCAAGCAGGGTGTGTTTTGAAGGATTTGTCTGGCCAATCCCTAGGCACTGTGGAAGCAGTGTGGCTCACAGACATTTACACCCAAGCCACCAGCAATGCACCTAGCAGGAGCAAAGTCTCTCCTGCCCTGAGAGTCAAGGAGCCCAGTTGGGAGAAGATGCACAAGCCCAACTCCTCCCTTATACACATCTCCAGGTAATGCTTTCCTTCCCCCTGGTCCGGTCCGTCATTCAGGCTATACCTCAGGTCCATTTCCTCATTGCCCCACTGTTCTCAGATCGGTTTTTCTTGAGCTTTACTAGAGAGCATAATAGATTACGGGTGATTCTCAATATGCGTACCTGGCTGTACTTGTGTTCTCATGTACCCGTTTCACTCATCTTCCATTGCCGAAGATCAGTTCCAATACTCAAGAACAGAAGTACAGAGGATGGTAAAAATCCTCGGATGTCATTATTGCACCACCCCAAATATCAAAGATGCATTGTTTACATCCTCACCAAACTAGAACAATCCCATGATTCATTGTGTCCCAGGTTCGTTCCTGGGAGACAAGACAGCAAGGCCGCTCTTGCCAAGGCCACAAGTACGACCTTTGTGTTCTTGGTATTGAGAAACACCTTATATTTGACACAGTGGTTGTTTTCTCAGATGAAGCTACATTTCTACATTTCCTACCTGTCCTGTATTTTCAGCGGCCCCGATCAAGTTGACTTCTTCCTCCCCATGGCAGCTGGATTGTGTAGCAACCACAACAACCTGTACTTTCAGTTTGACATGAATGCCAGTAGCAGCAACTGGGTCGTGGTTTACGGTTCCAGCAGGCTGTCGGTGCTGAGAGAGCAGGATACCCAAACAGAGTGGATGGTCAGCACCGCAGCCATACAGAGGTGGGTAAGATGGCAGGTAATAGATGGACAGCATGGTGAAGGGTGGACAAGAGGCTGCAGAAGGTCTTGGGGAGTATGAGGGTAAATCAGGGGAGTCTGATTTCCCTAAAGGGTGATTTTTGTCTCTTCTAGCCGTCCAACACCAGGCTACTTCAATGGAGATCGAATACCAGACCTTCTGATCCAACAGTCTGCCGGTCCAGGAGTCAGAAAGGTATCACACGTCCCTCTGCATGACAGGACTGGTATCTTTCCCAGGTGCGCCAGCGGTGTGACAGTCAACTGTCTGCTTTTGGCTTCCAGGTGCAGGTTATCGATGGGGCGAGCGGGCAGAACCTTTGGGAGGCAGAGTTTGTGTGTCCACGTATACACCTGGAGGGATCCTCGCTCTTGACCAGCTCTGGCCAGTCGGCTTTTCTGTTCTGGGCCGGTGACATCCAGCAGCCTCAGAACCTCTCCAGAGCAACGGTGAGTAGGCAGATACGCATCACAGTCCTATCACCCTTATTCAGAATGTATCGGAATGAACATTTAGTGGGTATAATGGTCAACTCCCATCTCCACGGTTAGTGCACGTTGCATGTTGCCCCGCCCCAAGAACTTGCACTGGATAAATGGTCGGATGCATCGGCAGTATGTATGCCTATTTAAGGAAGGACCGTTAGTATCCGAGTCAGAATATGAATAGATCTCATATGTGCAGTAGGTATCCCCATGGTATTTAAGTCTATAGCTCATTCTATTTTGAGTCTGTGTATGATGCGACTCCATCCATCTAGCAGCTGCTTGTCCAATTCAAGGTCATGGTGGGTCAATAACAGATAGGGAACAACTGGGTTCCAACACATCGCAGGGCACATAAACACTCCATTCACACAGACACTCCATTCACACACACACACAACTTCTTGTCAAACAAGATGGCGGCTCCCTAAGTCACAGCAGCCTCTCTTGGTCCAACACTTCAGAGCAAAAGTGGGGTTTCAGTCGACTTTCACACCACATATTTGCTCACATGTGTATCAGAACTGGTGCACATGTCTGTTATCGCCAAACCCTGCTAAAACTAAGCAACAGGAAACTAACCTTGAGGATGGAGTGCTGAACAAGCTATGCAATCTCGGTTTGCTAGAAGGGCCAGGGCCTCAGACTGCAGGGTCGTCTGAAGCCACTGACTGGGAGAGTGGGAATCGCAAGCGGAGTCGCAGCAAGCGGGCAGGGGTCCATGCTAGGCTAAAAACTAACACTATTCGGCCAGTTATCCTTTCCATTGTACTCACCAATATTCTTTCATTGGACAATAAACTGGACTACCCAGCTGGAGTTCAGAGATTACTCTGTTTTTGTTTTTATGGAGACATGGCTCAGCGATGACAGACAACGGAATACAGATAACTGGCTTGCTAACATTTTGTTTAGACAGAAACGCACTCTGACCGATAAGACATTAGGAGGGGGACTTGTGTGTCTACATTAACACAGAATGGTGTAGGATTGCTGTGCAGCTACTCCTCACCGCTGCAGAGTTTGTGAATGTTAGATGTAGACCATTTTATTTACCACTGGCTGAACTTTAAGGAGCCATCAGTGAGCTCCAAAACACCCACCCAGACAGACTGTTTATTGTTGTTTCAACCATGCAAATCTCAAGTCAGTTCTACCCAAATATCATCAGTATGTGGACTTTGATACTAGCGGGCAAATATACTGGACTATGTTTACACAACTATCACTGGCGCGTACCGTGCTCCTGTTCTGAACCGATTCTGAAGCAGATGAAAACCTGCCCCCCAGAAGCCATCTCTGCTCTTCAGGACTGTTTTGAGGACACTGACTGGGACACGTTCAGGGAAACTGCAACCTATGGTGTCGGTGACTGGCTACACCAGCAAGTGCATCAATGATGTTGCTGTCTCTAAGTCCATCATCATACGCTCCAACCAGAAACCACAGATGACAGCAGAGTTGCGCGCGCTGCTGATCACCAGAAACACTCCCTCCAGGTCAGGTGAGAAGAGCAAGGGCCAACCTGTCCTGGGCCATTAGAGCGGCAAGGTGTCCACATGCTCAGAGAATCCACAGTCATTTCCAAGACACTGGGGACGTATGACGCATGTGGCAGGGAATCCGGGCCATCACCAACTACAGGACATCTCCACCTGCCTGTGATGATGAGGCCTCCCTTCCAGATGCACTAAATCACTTCTATGCACGGTTTGAAGCACAGAATGACATGGCAGCGAGGACGACCACTCCACCCTGCCAATGAGCAGATACTCTGCCTGGCCACGGCTGATGTGAGGAGAAATCTGCTCAGAATAAACACGTGGAAGGCAGCCGGACCAAACAGTGGTTGTGTGCTCAAGGGATGTGCAGGCCAGCTGACAGATGTCCTCATGGACATCTTCAATATCTCTCTGAGCACCACTGTCATTCCAACGTACTTCAAAGTCAGTACAATCATCCCTGTGCTGAAAAAGTGTTCAGTATCCATCACCACCACCCTTCACCTAGCCCTCACCCACCTGGACAAAAAAAGGATACTTACGTGAGAATGCTGTTCATAAACTTCAGATCACCGTTCAACACAATCATTGCTCAGCATCTGATAGGAAAACTGAGACTACTGGGCTTCTCCCTGCAGCTGGATCCTGGACTTCCTGACTGGGAGACTTCAGATTGGGAGAAACATCTCCAGTACCACCACCCTCATTACAGTGACCCCCCTAGGGTTTTGTGCTCAGCCTTCCGCTGTTCATGCTGTTGACCCATGTCTATGCAGCAAGTCACAAACCATTAAGTTCGCCGATGACACAACTGTGGTGGGTCCGATCAGTGGGAACAACGGCTAATGGACTGGTGTGGAACCAGCAACCTGCCTCTGAATGTAGACAACACAAAATTGATGGTTGCTGATTTCAGATGGCAACTGTGACCACTCCAGCTCCATTGCCAAGAAACCCAAGCAGCATCTGAGGAGGAGTCCACACCTCCCCCCTCCAGTTCTCACCATGTTCCATAGAGGGACAATCGAGAGCACCCTGTGTAGCTGCATCATGGCTTGGTATGGGAATTGCTCTGCTTTGGACCTCAAGACCCTACAGAGGATAGTGAGAACATCGGGGTCTCTCTCCCCTCTGTCACATCATCGGGGTCTCTCTACCCTCTGTCACATCATCGGGGTCTCTCTCCCCTTTCTCACATCATCGGGGTCTCTCTCCCCTCTGTCACATCATCGTGGTCTCTCTCCCCTCAGTCACATCATCGGGGTCTCTCTCCCCTTTCTCACATCATCGGGGTCTCTCTCCCCTCTGTCACATCATCGGGGTCTCTCTCCCCTTT
>JABFEB020000044.1:1772406-1792004 GCA_019775895.2 Stomatorhinus ivindoensis
ACACTGGCGCTCTGCATGATCAGGGAATGCTGCGGTGGCACACTGGCGCTCTGCATGATCAGGGAATGCTGCGGTGGTACACTGGCGCTCTGCATGTTCAGGGAATGCTGCGGTGGCACACTAGCGCTCTGCATGTTCAGGGAATGCTGCGGTGGCACACTAGCGCTCTGCATGTTCAGGGAATGCTGCGGTGTGACGCTCATGTCAAGGAAAGGGAAGAGATACTACATGAGCAGCAGCTGGTTTGTTAACTGGATGCTGCTATTAACTGGCATGTGGTATAAATAAAAATGAAGAGACTATCCGTTTAAAGGGGATTTTCCATCTCTGAATTACCCTTTGTCTTTGGGTTTCCTCTCCTTGCATGGTGTTCCGTGGGTATTTATATAGGTAAATGTAAGCAAAAATGCTGCAAGAGGCATTTTATAAAAAATAACTGAATTGAAAAAGCTCAGGAAAAAATAAGACAATTTTATATAATTTTTATAAAAATTTGGTTGTGCTGGCAGAAGGGTGCACTGCATGGCAGGCTGCTTCCAGGCTCAAAGTCTCTAAAACAGAAGTACACAAGAACAGGGTGAAGCAGGAGAGACTGGGAATGACCAGAAACCAGCCAGGTCCAAAGTGTGGAAGTGACTTTCTAATGCCAGTTCTAATGACTGTCAACATATGCAGCAGTGGCTCATGAATCGGTGGATGACATCAAGTGACTTTCAAAAGGAATGGGAAGCATAAAGTGCAGGACCGAAGAGCCATAAATTCCGGAAGAAGCCCTTCATTAATGAGAAGCAGGGAAGAGCCAGGCTGCAGTTTGCAAAAATTTTTGTATTTTACACAGAAGCATACCCATAAATTGAGAAATGAGTAAAATAGAAAATTTTGCTGTGGTCTCAATTTTTTTTCCAGAGCTGTATAACCATGTGACTCCAAGCACGTGTTTGAGATGCATCAGACCACATCAGGGAGCAATATCTCCTAAAACAAGTGAAGCACAGGCACTTAAACGTTCATAAAGAGAGACCAGGGGCAGAGGGAAATTTGGATAGCGAGTGACCCAGGCAGAGAGCAAGGGAGGTGAAAGCCATCTCCCACAATCCCTAGCCCATAATTCTGCAGAAGAAGGTGCTCATTTGGTGCAGACCAGACAAGGCCATAAATGCAAGCTTTCATTGAACTCCCAGTAGCCACATGAGAGAAAACTTCTTAAAACCGCTTTTCAAGAGGAAAATATTTGGCTTGGAATCGAGTTTGCTACAGATGCTACTGCACAAGTCACTGACATTAGGGAAGATTCTGGAACTACAGCCAGCTTCATAATGATCGTCTTCTTATAAAAAAAAAAAAAAACACTTTGCACAATAAAATACAATTATGCAGCCTTCTCATCCGTCAGTTAAAGATTTATTTTGCTTTAATTTTAAAGGAGTTGCTTTGTTTATCTGTTCCACCCGCTCCACCCATTCACAGGAACATTCAATGGAGGAAAAAAATGGTATCTGTATCTGTAGAAACGATATTATTTACATAACAGACTAACAACAGAATCGTGCTGCCAAAGCAATGAATGCAAGTCACCAGGGTTGCCAGGTTGGCTGCAGTCCTTCTTGAAGCCCTTGACAAATGACTATTCTTAGATTACAAAGTCCTCCTCCTCCGTTCTCAGTGCCAGTGTGGATCACGGTCTGCACTGGTGGCCTTTCTGCTCTAGATGGTCCATGTCTGCAGCACTCATGCTCTGATTTTTAACCATGGCCTTCCATCTAACTCCAGTGTTCCCTCAACTTTCACTAAGTTGTCAGTTCTTATCCGCAGTCCAGTACCGGTTTGACGAGACCCTCTCGCTGCTTTAGGCGGGACCTGATTTCCGCTCCCCTTGACTGAATCCCCCCCCACCACCAACCGCACTCGCGACTGCTCCCTTCCTGAAACTAACCTGCAGGTGACAGGAGTCGGGCTGGTGGCCATCGTGAGGGACGCCATCTGACCCTGGGCTTTTGGTCAAAGAGTGCATCCGGCTGATCTCCTCCATCACGCGGGCCTGGAGCACCTGAGAGGAGAGGACCTGAAGGATCAGAGCTTACCATACACATATTGTTGTATACATATCTTGGGGACTCTCCATTCATCTCTAACCCCAACAATGAAACCCCTACCCAGCCCTAAACTTTTGACATTTTTGTTTTTTTTTGATTGCATTCACAGATTTTCATAAAACTGAGTTCCACTTATGGGCGTGTCCAATCTGCATGCTTCAGTGGCTATCCTCCCAATTTTACAGGTATTTTAGGGTTCTGGGTGAATCAGTGCAGGTAATCGCGATTAACGTGTGACTGCGTGTCCTGTATTTTCTGGCATAGGTACTTCTGTAAACTGAGCAGGATTAAGTATCACCATTTACAGCCCCCACTATCCTGGCACAGGGCTGAATGGCACCCCCCCACCTCTCACCTCCCTCACCTGATTGTCTTTCTTCAGCTGTTCCATCTCTGCTTCCCTGCGGCTGAGCTCCCTCTCCCGCTCCCCACCACTCTGCACGGCGCGGTTCAGCTCCAGGCACTTCTGAGAGTACCTCTCGGACAGGCCATCCAGCTCCCTCTGCAGGCCCTGCCGCTCCGACCTTAGGGCAGCAGGGGGGCGCCATCACAAACAAGCTGGTCATCAACTTGACATCAGCTCTCAAAATCAGTTATCAGACCTACTCACCCCTAACCTTAACCACAAGTAAGCAAACAAAATACAAGACTTTTGACATGTTTATTTTTTTGAGGGCAGTCACAGATTTTTTAAAAATTCAGTTTTCCCTCATGGGGACCAACAAAATGGTCCCTACGGTGTCAAAAGAACAGAATTTGCACCACAATGCAATATGTACATATTGCACACACACACTCTGTGGGCCAAAGCTCCAGCATCTCCTCATGAAAGGCACACAGGAAACTGGCAACCCGAAACCAAAAAAAAACTGAAGCAAAACCCACAGTAATACACCCCCCCAGCCCGTATCTCGCCACCCACCGGATTGCTGCCTTTTAGCGCAAAATGCAACGGAACCGGTCTTGAGGAATGCAACCAAGCTCTTGGGGCTTCTGCATTTTCCCACCCCCCCCCACCCAGCCACCCACCCAGCTGCGCAGGATATGCGTGGGGCCCCAATATGTGCCGTTAGCGAGTTACGCAACACTGCAGCCTGGCATCTGCCGGAGCCCCGCCCCCATCTACGAGGGACCCTCCCAGGTACTCACTCCTGCTGCCTTTGCAGAGCCCCGACATCCGCACTGACCCCCGCCAGCCGCCGGACTGCCTCCAGCCCTCGTTCCATCTCCTCGTGGTGGGCCTTTTTCAGAGCTTCCATTGCTGGGGAGGGGTGGAAAAAATGATAACATCCATCGTCCAACCGCTTTCGCTGCACAGGGCACAAGGCTGCATTACACCAGTGATGCTATTATATTTTTTTAGTTTGTTTTTCATGTTCTTTTCAATTTTTTTTTTTAAATGTGGTTTCATTAGTTTTGATTTTCCAGATATATTTCAATTTAGTTTTAGATATATATTACTTTCAGGTTAGGTTTTAGCAATTTTATATTTAGGGTTAGTCCTAAAGATACTTCATGCCTCTGAATACACGTAATGTACTAAATGTTCTCCAAAAGGGCAAAACGTGTTCCAGGGAATATCGATGGTTATCTAAAGATAGTATACTGGATTATATTTCCTTGAATGATTTCTGTCAGGGAAGGAAGAGAAGCAATCATTACTTTAGCTGAATAGTATTAAAACAGCGACAGGAAGTATTTGATGTGTTACTGTTTAATTTCAGTTAGTTTTGGAAGCAATTTAAATTTTCATTTTGTTGTAGTATTTTATGTTACTTTCAGAATGTTTCCTTCAAGTTTTAGCTACAGGTAATAACCCTGAGGTACACCGTAGACCAGAGGTCGGCAACCTTTTGAAAGCAAAGAGCCATTTTCTCCTAAATGTCTGACACAAGTTTAACAAAGAGCCACAATGGGTAAAGAAAAATGGGGGATTGAGACACAATTTTATAATGTGATATGTGCATATATGCATTTAACACATAAATAAAAGTTCAAGTAGTTACAAAAACTATTATAGAAAAATTATTTGTTTTTGGGGGGGGGGGGTTGGGGCATCTCCGGTTTAAATCACTCGGACGCGTAACAGCGCAAAGGTGACTAAGAGTACAACACTGATTAGGTAGCGACAGTCTGCACCCTCATCCCTCCTTTCCATTGGCTCTGTAGTCATCCATCCTTCACTCTCCACATCAGTACTGTAACTCTGCTGACCGAGCAGTGCAACATGTCCTCACCACTCTGAACTCAGCTGGCTATAATATGTAAATCGGAGAATATATAATCCTTTTTATAAAGACCTGGGAAGGTGTGGTGACGATTTACTACAAAAACTATATGAAAGAATTAGAAATCCCAATAAATGTTGAAGCGTCCATCCAATCTCAGGTTCTTAAGAAAGCATCGCATTTAACCAGAGAAGTAACCTCGTTTTAGTGAATGACTTTGAGGAAGATGTAAATTATGCTGCTACGGTGTAGCAGAAGCATGATGGACCGCCTCATTCACATATAGCTAAAGAAATATCTAAAAGAAAAATAATATGAATCCATAAATACATTATTTATCTTTATGATAGTATTATTATAATACAAGACATGAAAATGTGAATTCGTCTATCGTTATGAGAAGAGCCGCAGGTTGTCGGCCCCTGCAATAGACAGTTCTCGCATGGGGATGCACAATCTGATAAGCACAGTTCACACACAGTAGCAGTACGACAGGAGTCTTTTGGTCTGCCTGGCCCCGCCTCACCCTGCGCTGTGGCCTGTGCTTCCTCCTTCAGCAGTCTATCCCTCTCCATCTCCAGCTCCCGTGTCTCCCTGGCATGTCTCCTCTGCAGTTCGGCCAGGGCATGCTGGTGCGCCCTCTCCATGGCCTCCAAGCTGCAGCCACATGGAGCCTCGGGCCCACAGTGACCCATCCCCCCTACTCCTACTCCTCCTCCTCCTCCTCCTCCTCCACTCTGTTTTTGCTCCAGTTGCTGCCTCAGAGACGCCACCTGAACAACAGAGAGGCGGAAAGAGGGGTAAAGCAGGCCGGCATGGTCACATGATCACCCAGGAAAAGGCCTGAACAACACAGGACCTGAACACACACACAAACACACACACACTACATATCCAGACTTTCGCTCATCATTAGCAATGGTAAAGCAGAGCTGCAAAAAAATCCTTTTTTCAGGTGACTAATTTAAAGTAAACTCCAAAATCCATGTTAAAGTCTTCATAATATGTCATGCTACTTTGAGAGAAAACGTGGAACAACATGGGACAGTTAAGCATTGGGGGGGGGGGGGGGGTATCTACTCTCTGGTTGCAAGGGAACAGGAGGCAAGCAAAACTACCCCAAGCAGCAGCTAGACGCAAACCAAAAGCGGCGGGTGGCCACACACCAGGTAGCATTTTGTTAATTTGCATCTGCAAATTAAAAATCTGCTTCACTCACTACCTCCCTCTGCAGCGCCTCATTGGCCGGCTGTCCGCCCAGTGAGCTCATCAGGGGCAGGGAGCACATCCTCTTCACAGGAAGCTTCTCAAACTCTGCCCACTTCTTCTCAATCTCTTCCTCCATTCGCTGCCGCTGCTCCGTCGTCGTGCCCAGCCCTTTCTCCCGAGCCTGCCCCTCCCCCGCCCCTCGGAGAGAGGTTGGCATAACCCCAAGGGCCGCAGTCACCGGTGCCAGCTCCACATAGTCGAACCGCCGCATAGCAGCCGTGGCGGGAGGGGTGGCTGCCCCAGTCGACTGCCAGGAGGGGTGCTGACGAGAGGAGGGGGCGCGACCAAGACTATGGGAGTTCTCCTTGTCACTACTGCTATCGGGCAGTCTGCGTGGGAATGAGAAGGCGATGAATCAGACCACTGATTTACATGCCCCTAGGTGTGTGCAGCGATTCACTGCATACACCTGCTGCCAGTGACTCAGCATGTAATCATTGCACTGCTAATGGACAAGGACCACGCAGTGCAGCACCGTGCACTTACTGTGTGATGTCAGGGGTATTGCCAGTCCGGACGCTTTTCCTCAAAACCTCGATCCAGTTCTTGCGGATTCCAGCAGTCATGGCAGAGAGGATGAAGACAGCATTCAGGGTCTGACGAGGGGACAAGAGTCAAACTATAGTTAAGGGAGGGGGGGTGCAGGAAAAGGAAGGGTTTGAGTTTACGCAACATGAAGAACAGCAATGCCAAGGACCAATCAGGAATGCGCACCTGTATCTGGAAGCCATAGTTCTTTTCGACGTCAAACTCGGTCACATTTACACAGGACCTCAGGTCGATCTCCCCATCAAGATCATCCTTCTATTGTGGTGGTGAGGGAGGGACAAAAGATAAAACACCAGACACCAAGCGAAGACACCAACTAAATTTACATGAAAAAAAAGGAGCTGTGAAAAGTAAATTCATATTCCTGTAATGGGATAAAGATGTTGCTATAGTTACCAAATATGAACAGATCTGGTTGAACAAACCAAAGAAAATTTTTAAATAGGGAAAAAAACATCTATCAAGGGTTAAATACCATGTAATAAATGCATTAAGTGCCAGTACAACAGCCAGCTCACCTCTTCTGCTCCTGAATCCCTGTAGTATTTCAGGCTGGAGTCAGTCAGTACGAACCAATGTTTCTTCCACTGTAAGACACAAGGGATCCATACTGAGATATTACCGAACACAGAGCCTGATCTACTCTTATATTGACTAAAAACCAGCCAAAGACTGACTGACCTTGTGCACCTAACATATAAACTAGTCTATATGACCACATGAATGATGTATATGTATCAGGGTACAAGGCCCATGTGACAGAATGATGTAAGAAGAGGATAATCACACGGTCTTATTACAGCATCACCAAACAAACCTGTTTATACAAAACTCAACAGAACAGTGAAGCTTGGGATTAGTTTACCAAAGTATTCAACCTTTGAACATATATAAATATGTTGGTACAATAATACTCTGACATTATTAGCAGGAGGGACCCTAAAAATGCCTGTATTCATAAAAGGTCAGCTCATGTAAAGTAGGATGACCCAGTCACTTCTGCTGATTTTTTAAAAGTAAGGATTGTTAAACAGAAACTCCAGGCTACAAGAGGGACACCAAGAATCCGGTCCTGTACCTCTCCATTTTCGTCAAGCACCGACATCCACCCCTTCTTAAAATTAAGGAGATCGGGCTGCAGAGAGAGACGGAACACAAGTAGTTAGCTGTCAAGTTCATTTCTGGGTGTGAGGAAACATCTTTGTTATAAACAGACAATACTGTTCCAGTGAAGTGCTTAACTGCAAAATCATCCACATTCAAAAATGAACAACTTTTAAAATTAAAAACCACCTGTCCTATGACACTGTGAAACCGCTGTACACAGTATCCATGGCATTACTGTGCACCTCACAACACACACCTTTGAGTGCATCTCATGTAACATATGATATTTTTGGAGGAGCTGCAGAATAATGGCCCAGAGGGCCATGAACGCAGGCGTGAATAAGGTCAGGGGGGCTGAAAGTCTGCGCAAATGAACAAGAGCACGCAGCTGTGTGCGTCTGTGTGTACATGTGTGAACGTAGGAAGAAAGCGAAGAGGCCATATATGACAAAATGTGTGAATAGCTGGAGGAAATGCCTAAAAGGAAGAAAAAAAACACGAAACAGCAGAGAAATTCAAATACAGAGCAAGACATCAAGTCAGCACTCCAGATTGTGGTTTCAGATTAAGAAAGCTTTTTATATTTACATTCCTCAACTTCTGTTTTTATCTCTTGCTGCCTTATGCAAAGTTTCCTGACCCTCAGACAATACTCTGCATTACTCTAAGCTAATGTCAACATCAACTGATTTCTCAAAAGAATCTTTTCTTATTCTATATAAATTACATATACATATATTCATATATTATGTACACATACAAAAGTTACACTGAACCAGTGTTAAAGAACACCTCATCATTTAAAAGGGTTTCACTGTATCAAGTAATGAACTCTGGGTAGAGTAATCTCTACTTCTGTGCAAAAGCCGACCACTGATCGCCCAACAGAAATGAGAAACCTAATATTGAGACAGAGGTTAAAGTGCGTGCAACGGAGTAATTTAAAACATGACAGCTAACATAAAACATGGCACTATTCGACGAAGTACGTATTCAGGAAACACCTACGGACAAAACGAAGAGGAAGAGGAGGAAATGTAGACGTAAGCGACACACATGGGGCCTGATATGAACGGACAAAATGTATATCTGGACGAAAGGTCCTGTGCATTTAAGTGCAGCCAAATGGACAACAATACCGCCGAGACACAAAACAAACAAGAACCCAATGAAGCTTCACATCCCCGGCCGGGAAACCTGTCACTCAAAATATCCCATGGCTTAATAACAGCCATCAACAATTAACAGCTAGCTTTAAAGAAAATGAATAGTGCTTTGTATTTTTGGATTGAACTTGTTACAGATGGGTGATAAAAAGTCGTTTCCTGGATACTAATTTCACAGCACAGCCCAATAAACACGCGTGCAGAGACGCACCAAACAGCCCCATCCGTATTTTGCGCAAAGGATATCGGCGGATACTGGTAGGTATGTGAAAGGGTCTCACACAAACCGATCGAGTTTAAAATTCAAATAACGAAACTACACAGTATATTACCTATATAATCGTACTCTAACCGCATAAAGACACACCCACTCCTCCGCCCCAGCATTTACTTTCATCAACTTCTCAAAAGCGTTACTTTCATATATGCAAAACTCAAACGAAACTTTAACGCCCAAAAACAATACGGAGACATACGCAACATAGTTAACTAAAAATAACGCTGTCCACAAGCCATTCCCATAAAGTTAACTATAACCTTTTTTGCCAACAAGCTAGCTGGGCCAGCCTACTGATCATTCACATTTCAAGAACAGACAAGACTTACCGTCATGTCAGCCAGGTCCGGAGGACAGATTGTAAAACAGAGGCAGAAAAAGATGTTAAACACACAAAAATAATCAGATGTTAACTAACCAAGTTCTGTGTCGCTGGCACGGTTGTCATCATAAATGCGTTGCATTTATCTATCTACATTCATGTAATTCATGTACTAGCGAATCTGATACCAGCGGTGAAAACCAGCATGTTTTCTCGGCCGTTTCAGCCCTTTGCAAAAACGCCTAATTCATAATCCGATTATATATCCGAAAAAAAACAGATCTATGATTTTGAACTGAGACGTCGATCGTTCAAGTTTCGTAAATCCGCAGCTTTCACAACTTATGAGAAGTTAGCAGCACCACCACCCTAGAAAGCCTAGTTACTTCCTGGGCGGATCCGCAAACCTATCAGCTACGCCGCCGGCGAGCGCGACTTGACGAGCTAGGGGTCAGTGTTTGATGGAGGTGAATTTTGTACCGTGTGTCTGTAAATAAAGAAAAGGCAAGAACGTACATGCCCTAAACTCACTTACAGTAGGCTAATTGGGCAGTGCTGTCTTCGTTTTAACGTATCAGCACTAATCACTTTGTTCTTAGGAGTCATACAATTCTTTTATAAAGGCATCTCATATTAATGCATCCGAGTATCTCGGCAGGACGCTCACACGCACAATGGCGGCAAATTTATCGGACAAATGTACGCGTGTATCAGGGCCTGCCAACTAAGGGAAGGATGACTAATTTCGTAAGAGACGGAGGGCCAGGGACAGGCGCTGGGACATCAGCTGTTACGGCTATTCACACAGCCTCAGTGCGGGACAAGTGCCAATATAACTAATAAACTAAAAGAAATAATGCAATAACTCCAATCGATCCATTAAAACTGAAAAAACAAGCACTTAATCTTCCTTCAAAAATGGAAGTAGCAAGGCTATTTACCTCTCAGGTACACATTTGATATCTTTCAGTAAACAATTTATCGTAAATGTATTCTTAATATATCAACTCTGATTTTAGTTTTAGCCTATATAACATTTAGTGTTCTAAACACTAACTAGGGACATCTGAAAGTACATTACCCCTATCTCAATGCATACATATTTTACTTTGGAATATTCTTTTAGTATCAAAAGTGTCTCGTATCTATATCCCGTCGATATGCTAGTATGAGCTGAGTGTAATGATGCGTATCATAACCATACTACAGCTGTGCCCTAAGGAGGGGGACTAACAGACTAATCGGTGGGTCTTTCCCATGATGAATCCTTTACCGGGGCTTGCGCTTCCTCAGCAAAACAATGACGGTGTGGTCAGGGATGCTTGCCTTTTCACGCGCTTCGTCTGACGGGAATCCGGAGCGACAATTCCCGGCTTTTCTGTCTGGAAGCAGCCCCTGCATGTTCACAGTGTTAGAATTCATGCAATTAAACAGACATGCCGTTACGTATTTAAGTAGCGAATGCTATACGTCACATTACACGTGAAATACGTTGAAAAAATATGGAAAATTAATTGAGAAAATAACTATAAATATTTAAATGCAGATTTATTTAAATAACCGGCCAATGACTGACCTGAGAGTGTCCAGATGAACGTTTCAGCTGTACCTTCCAGTGGTTACCTTCTTCTTGTGAGGGACTGCTTGATCTCTAGTTGTTAAATGAAATTTTGAGGTTCTTGTTATATTGTGTGATACGTACAACAAGCCATACTACTATATTGTTGTTCTATATTGTTTTTTTTTCAGTGTATCATACTTAAACGTGTTAGTATTCTTATACAGAGCATTTAAGGTCAATTAACATACCATAGACTCAAAAGGAACAGTCCCATTGTGGGCTTCTTTTGTATTGAATGTGGTTATTATATTGCATTATTATATTATTGTAATCCACCACAGAAGATTCTGCTCACTGAATGCTTCATGTCTAATGTTGTGTGAGGAGCATTAACACTATTCTTCTGCATGAATCATTGTGTCCTTTTAATCCACACCTGTGTATGGAGAGAGTTGCTGGACTGGGTCCTTGTTAACTGGCCAGCCTCTCTGTCCTGCCTGTGCCGCTGCCCCTGGTCACATTCCCTTCCATTCGCCTTCCCCCGCTCACCCAGCCCAGCCTGGTCCCTGTAGACTTCCTTTGTCTGGCTGTGACTGTAACAGACCATGAGCTTTAATATGGTACATAAAGACAGACAGAGACAGTCACCCAGGACTGAAGTGTTTCAGCAGGAGGTAGTGCAGTTGACAACAGCCTTGACTTTTAACCTGGAAATGATCGGTTCAAATTCCAGCGGCGTCCTTGCCATAGTACCTGTGATTCAAGGCATCAACTTGTGCTGAGTCAGCAGCTTCTCCTGCTATATAATTGTTGATGTCAGCAAATTTTTTCGCCAGCCCTCCTTGAGGACTGAGTGACTGATTATAGAATAGATGCCTGTTTTACTCTAAATGTAGGTAAATAAAACTGCAACCATTCAGTTAGTTTGTGTATAACACCTCTGCCTCTATATCTCTAAGGAGTTACTTATTAGATTATTGCCAGGTCTAGTCAATCCTATAGGTGACACAGGCAGTTGCCTAGGGTGCCTTTTTGCCTCAGACAGGGGGGTGCTGGTGGTGATAGTCACTTAGGAAGTGACATTGGCAAGGACCGGCACTGCTTATTGCTGAGCAGAAGTTGTTTCTGCAATGGAACTGGCTGATGAGTATCTGATACCATCAGTTTTTGGAACAAATGCTAGGCCTACAGGATTGGCTGTAGCCCCCACGCTACACTGTTGTATGCCAGCATTGCTGAAAATGATGGAAAAAAAACAGTTCTGCTATATCTCTCCCATTAGGACTTTTGTCTTCTTCTTCTTATTGAATTACGTACTCCATTTTCATTATTCACTTTTGTGTTGCCAGAACGCTTCTTAATCCCTATTGCTTGTCATTTATGTCAATCACCTAGACCGATTGTATACAGATGATTGCTTACCTTGCCGGCTTATACAGTTCCTCCTTTCCCAAGACATGGTTCTGAGATCTTCCAAACTGCCCAGGACCTTCCCTTTCATATATTGTTTTGACCTTAGGAAGGTCAGCCATGAGAGCATACTCCTCCTTGTTCAGCCCCACATACATTGATCCCCCAGAGAGGTGACTGGACTCAGACTCCAAGGAACTCTGGGAAGAAGTGTACCGCTGTGACTGGGGGGAGAGACCTGGGTTATGGTGAAATGACTGTCGATGTTCTGGGCTGGGGGTATGGGGCTCCAGACTCCTTTGTCTGCTATTGTTCCTACTGCCACCCCTGCTGTTGGCTTCAGATGTGATGAAGGTTGGTTTGGAGATATGTTGTCCCTGACCTTGCCTGGATGGGGAAGAGTTACGTGAGATGGGGGGACTGTGGAGCGAGTTTGAGGAGCTGCGCCAGGAGCTCAGAGAGGGACTTGAGTGAGAAGTAGTTTTCTTTATTTCAGAGGATACTGACCCCGGTCTGCAACTTACATCGGTAGCTTTCCTCAGGGGTGGCTGGTTGGTATCATAGACTTTACGTGAAGGAGACGAACTACGACTGTCATAGGCTGTTGTATTAGATAAGCTGTTTGCCCTGGTTTTAGGTGGAAATGATGGACGAGGCAAATCATTACTTTGCCTTGAAGGGGAGGGACTCCTGCTGCCACGACCATGAATCCCTGCTGCGCATTTTGTCTCAGTTTTACGTAGGACAGAATAGTTTGATGTGTTATAACCTTGCCTGGAGGGAGATGAGCCCCGGCTGTCGAGACTTCGACTGTTGCAGGGCATATTTGAGTCTTTTTTCAGTCGCTCCCCAACTCTTCTGGAAGGGGCAGAAGTTTGGCTATTATGGCCTTGAATGCCAGGAGTGCCTCTTGCCTCTGATTTCCGCAGGATAGTTTGACTTGGGGTATTACCGGCTCTTCTTGAAGCGGCTGAACCATGGCTGTCACGGCTAGAGCTGTTGGTAGAGATTCCTGTATCGGTTTTTCGCAGGATAGACTGGGTTGGCGTGTCATACCCTTTCCTAGAAGGAGAAGAGCTATGGCTGTTATTACTGTAGCTATTAGTGGCTAATTTTGAGTCTGTTTTTCGCAGGAGGGTTTGGCTTGGAGTCTCATTTATTTTCCTAGATGGGGAGGAGCTACGGCTATCACGGTTATAGCTGTTAGGAGTGGTTTTTGTGTCAGTTTTTCGGAGGAGAGTTTGGCTTGGAGTATCATACCCTCGTTTTGATGGTGAAGAGTCACGACTGTTTGACCTAATTCCACTGGAGACATTCACATCCTTTTTCCTGAGAGAATTTGCTAGGTTTGCAAAGGAGTCAGTTTGTGAATATGACCCAATAGTGTTAGCAACTGATTTAAAGTTTTTTGATACATTAGCAATAGTCAAACCTCGTCCATAAGAATTTTGGGATGGTGTTCGAGGCCCTTGACTGGATCCTTGAGGAAAGTCAAAATTCCTTCTGCTGCACATGCCTGACTGGTCAGCTTGTCTGAATGGAGAGGCACTCCGGGATGGAGAAGATGATCGAGAAAACGTACAGCCCTGCCTTTGCAAATTTCCGGGTTGCTGATGGGTTGGAGAGTAAGACGACTGCTGTCCTCTAGAGTAAGAGCTGTCACAGCGTCTATGCTGGGATGACTCCAGAGATTCTGCCTGTTTAAAAGGGGTGGGGCTTAGGCTTCTCTGTCCTGAGTCAAAATTCCATCCGTGGCTGGATTCTGAGAACCCTGAAGGTGGGGAATTTTCCAGAGATGGATCATATCCCTGTGTCTCCGAACCCCGCCTCTGAGAGGGTACACCGAGGTCTGGGTTCCGAAAGGGGATAGCAGCTTTGGGTTCTGGACTCCGGTGGCTGGGTAGGGGGTGGCCTAATTCTAAGTGCCGATATGGTGCTGGTGGCTTCTTCTCCTTAAGAGAATGGATACCTCCGGCCCTTCCCAGAGAAAGGTAGCCACTGTCATGGTCTTTTTGTCCTTTTTCTCCTGATGGAAAGTAAAGAGCAGTCATGAGAGGAACATGAACTTTGGAGCTAGATTTGTACAACAGTCTATGGTATAAGCAAAAATCGCACCATTTCTTCAATAGTCAGGAATATATCCAATTAAGTCACATGGTTCAGTTCTTACGGTTCTTGATTGGTGAGGAGTCTAGGAGCAGCAAGGACTCCATGACTGACAAACCTGTTTGCCTAGAAAAGCCATCTCTGCTCCGTGCTTCTTCCATCCAAGCTTGGGGGTTGGGTCTGTGGGGAGCTGGGTGCAGACGAGTCATGGTGGGGTAAGATGCTCCGTCCTGGTGGGCCAATTCGTCGTCCTCTTGGCTGAGCGAATCGCTGAGTTCATGGAAGTCAGATGGATCTTGACTGCTGCTCAGTTGGGATTCAAATGGGGAAGTTGGGAAGAAGAAAGTGACAAGAGAAAAAACAGACAAAGAGGGCAGATTGGTGGCTAAAACAAAGTGGAATCAAGGAAACGTATCAGGTAGTTATTAGAGGACTGAGGACATAAGGTCAACATAAAGATCAACACTAGCAAACACAATCGCAAAAGAGACAGTAAAAATACAGAGCTCAGATAAGCTCTTCTCTCACAATAAACTCAAGCACGGAATTTCAGTCTAATAATTCAACCTGTCTGTGCTGTCGTCCTCGTCACAGATGTAAAGTTCACAGTCAGGACTCAGTATGCACAGGGAACCCTCCTCGCAGCCCAGGTGATCCCTGCTGATGTCACAGTAGCTGCTCACCACTGACAGGTCATCTGAATCGTCCTGATTGGTGGAGGATAAAAATAAACATCCAATGAAAGAAAAAAAGTGAATGATTATTTTGCACATTGCTTTGGAATATAGGTAAATTTGAGATGTTGTGGTAGTCCAGAACATGAAAAGTCATTTAAAGTACCAGAAATTCATCTTAATTAAAGATAAAATTCACGATTAGAAAGCTGACCAACAATTTTGTTGCAAATAATACGACCAGTCTATTCTCCGGGTTTGGTATCTTTTGACTAAATAACTTCCCGAGATTAGATACCCTTTAGTTCCAGAATGCTGCACTTTAACATAAATAATATATGAAAAACAAATGTATACTGATATGCAAAAGCAAACACTAACAGACATATGAACTTACTTAGTATAATGTTGGTCTGAAGCTCCTATTTATGAATCCATTGCAAAGCCAGAGACTTCATACAAGGCACACAACGTCTTCTGCGTCCTCAGCTATCTCTGTTCTCTTTCCTTCTCTAGATTACAGGGTTACACTGCTGTAACTCAAGCTATCTTATGATTATTTAATTGCAATGCTTTTTTGTTTTATGTTTCTTATAGGCTCAGTCTTCTTGATCTTCTTGATCTCCCCGTCTGCTAAATGCAATGGTTTGAGGTGCTAATTCTCGACTGACTTTCTGATGTTTGTCTGTTGGGTATCACGGCTATCTTTGAGAACACACACTGCACAGAAGTGCTAATCATATTACCACTTAATTGTTCAAGTCAAAAAATGTTCTTACATGAACACCTTTAAAGATTTTTTTCACATTCTTTCTACTTTTCCATCTCTTTTCATGTTTTCCTCATACCAAGTATGCAATCTTTCAAAATTTTTATCCACTCACCCGAATGACTATATAAACACTAAAACAAAAAAAATAAGAATAAAAGGACAAACTATAAGACAGACAAGGATGAGAGAACCAGGCAGCCAGATGACTAACAAAATGGTGCTAGAGGGCCTGCTAAAGCCATGGGCTTCCTATATGCAAACGCCCCAGTTCATAATGAGGTACCCTAGCATTCCTAATGATGACTTTGAATTTATGAGCAAACGGCTCGCAGTCATTACCCCGTCTCATGCAGACTCCGTCTTCATATTACGCTCCTATTCCCAATGACACTGTAAGCTACCTGTTCTCGTTAATTTATAATCAGATTGTGTGCTCCTGTCCATTCCCCGCCTGTGGTTTTTAACAACCCTCCAGCAGCACTAGCATATAGTCTAACTGGGTATAACCTGCCGTGGGTTTAATATGTTCAGAAATACGGTCAGGACTCGAGGACTTCTGTGTTCCGGGCCCAAATTAGGATTTTGGGAAATAGATGGATGTTCCACATCTGCTTCGACCTTCAAATCAACGGAGTCTTGATTCTTTGTTCTGATGGTTACTCCCTACTGTTCTCACTCTGCCTGATTCTGCCCATTTCCTCCTTAGCTCCATTCCAGCCCATGTAGAAATCCCCCAAATATGGAACACCACTGTCTCTAACTCACCCGCGGAGGCACGTTGGCATGCAGGTGCCTGAGCCGCAAGCAGGTCTGGCAACGGGACGAGTCGAAGATATTGGGCTGGAACTTGCGGCAGTAAAGGTTTTCGCCGGCAAGTGGCATGTCGCGTCCGGAAAGGGCACACAGTTTCACTCATTGCCCTTCCCAAACCCTACTATCAAAACAAGGGTTTTATAAGCACAGCTCGGTGTTCTACGAGATAGGAATCAACATAACACAGAAATACACAACTGGAAAAAGAGACCTTATTGATCCCGCCATGGCGAGACAGTAGCAATGGAAGAAATGTATTTTAAAAAAGCTGGCTGCAAAAAAAAACAACTAATTCTGCTTTCTGTTCACTACAGGTCCCCGTCATCACAGTTAGACAGATGCGGCCCTGCCGAATGCAGCAGGACTGTAAGTGCAGCTGCGCGCAGCCCGGTGGACTGTATTTCACAGCTCAGCAGAGCCAGAGACTCATTCGGATGGAACAGCGAGGTCATTCCCCACGTTACCGGAACGAAAACACAACAAAGAGCGCCTATATACTTTATAGCATTTCAATTAACTTAATCCACAATTTCACAACTATGGAAAAACACTACATCAAGACTTGCATTATACATTCATACAATAAAAAATGTGGAGTTCTGGAACAATAAATTATAGCATGTTCCAGGTTCATTTACAGCAAGAAAAGCCATTAAATAAGAGCTTCTAACTATACCTCCCATGTCAGTCACCCTCGGTCAGATCCAATCCATTTAAACACAGAAAATTATCTGTCCAGCAGAACTCGAGGCAGGCCTGTTCTTGGGGTACTTAAATCCCCCCCAGGGGTTCACAAGCTCATTGGCTGCTCAAACAAAGGGAAAACTGCTACCCACATGGCCAGCCATTTTGGCTCAGATGGGGACTGCTACATAACACCCCCCAATAACCCAGAAGAGCCAACATGGCACGCATGGCCTGACAGTTTCTTGCCCAATTGCTGTATTGAATATCATCTGCTGTAGAAAAGTAGAGGAGGGACCTTTGTGATGCACAGATGGCAAGCACACATTTACAACAGTCTATATAAATAAGTAAAATGGTGGGGTTTTAATAAACTGGGCAACTGGATGGTTGAAGTGTCTGTGAAATTTGTAAATGAACATTTCTCTCATGCCTTAACTGTATTAAGAAGATCTCAGGATATATCATATCACTCGATTTAATTCTTCAATTGTTGGAAGACAATAATCCTGTCAACTGAACTGTAATCAAAAATACAACACAGGTAGGACTTTATTAACAATGTGAATACATTAATTATTCAGGTTTAAACACGAGTATAGTACAGAAGCACCACGAGTAAAGAAACTATCAAAAGACATGTCACTGCTCATCATCACAACAATACAGCGCAGGGTTTGCAGGTCACAGTCGATGACGAGCTCTTATGATGCTCTGGTGCTGTTACCTGCCATTTCTTTCCGAGCCCCTTTAATGTACCATGGGCATTAGCTTGGCAAATCTTCCACCGTGGAGCTCATCACAACTGCTTGGTCCCGAAAAGCCCAGGCGACCCCAACACCACCACCTCCCCGTCCCTCTCAGTCTTCGCGGTTGGTCTTCCTCCCCGTCCGTTTGCGCCGCTGTTTCTTGCTGGTTCGCCCCAGTCTGGACTTCCTGTCTGTGGGCCCCAACTTCCTGTCTGGCCCCCTGCCTCTTCCTGATCTCTCCTGCCCCCAGTCCCTCACCGTCCCTTTCTTCTTCTGCTTTTTAGTGCGAGAGTGGAGGGAGGCAGTGAGAGAGGACAGCCTGGAGGGGGGGTGGCGGGGGGCAGGGTGCACAAGAGTGGAGAAATTAGTAAGAAAGCTTTCTTAGAGGCATCACTGCAACTCCCTTCATGAATCTGCATATTCTCCTTGTATCAAAATATATATATATTAAAAAAAGTATAAAACGTATAATTTGGTGTCAACACAGACAAAGACATGCACTTTAAGTAATTGGTGGCAAATCTGTCTTGTTTGTCATGGAAGCAGAATGTGCAGAAAAAAAAAAATTTTGATTCATAGTTATTAGCCCTTTTAACAGAGCCAGTCTTAGGCTGGGAGGGGCCACAGAATAAAGCAGCTTTTAATGCTCACTGTTCTGGCTCTGAGGTTGCAGAACCTCCCGTGTCGCAGGCTTCTTCTGGTTCCTTGGTTTCCACCAAACAGTCCGCCGATTAGCAATTTGTCTGCGTGCGTGCGAGCCTGCCTGCGTCCATCTGTCTGTGTGCGCGTGCCTGTGTCTGTGTGTGCATCTGTGTGTGCGTGCGTGTGTCTAGTATGTTCCCCTGTCATGAGCCATATGCCACCTTGGACCGGTTCCAGCCCCTCCCCCCCCCATGAACCCCTGGGGTGCAGAACATGAAGGGAAACCTGACTAAGGAGGCTGCAGTCACTCAGACATATTACACAGGCGTTAGAGGAGGACGGTCCTACTTCTTGGAAAGTATCGGTGCTCTGGCTGCCTTTGGCATTGTGCTCACTGCATCCTCCTTCTCATTTTCATTAACGTCATCTGCCTGGTTAAGCAAAAAATGCACAAAAGAGAACAAATGGGAGTCAGTTCTGCATGCAGTTGAAACATTAAATGCCTGTCAGGCTGGGCAATAATATTCACTGGAGGGTGGAATCTGTAAACACCAAAGAAAAGGCAGAGACCTGAGCATTCACTGGCTCCAGACGGCTGGCCGCGGTGAGGTCCAGGTCACTGATGGTTGTCACGGTGACAGTGTGGTTAGGGAAATCATACTGAAGCGACTCTGTCGTGTTAGTAATCACATCCTCCAATTCATCTGCTTCTTCTAGGTAGAAATAGCACACAAGAACACAGGTCAGGGATGTGATCGTGTTCGAATAGCCAGGATATCATCATACAATGGGTGTATTCCATCTATAAGTAAAATCGTCAAACAGTGGATGTACATGCTCATCAGAAACGACAATATATCAGAGAAATTTCATTTCCGGTCCCTTACTGAGGGCCTCATTTCGCTCCTTCAGCATCTTCAAATACTCCTTATGTCTCTATAAGAAAGGATAAAGATTTTATTACTTCTAAATAAAGTTATACCAAGTTCTTGTACCAAGTTCCTCGGTGTACACATCACTGAGGATCTCTCCTGGACAAACACCACCACTGCACTGACTAAGAAATCACAGCAGCGTCTCTACTTCCTTCGGAAACCATGAAGAGCAAGAGCACCAGCCCCCATCTTGCTCACCTTCTACAGAGGCACCATTGAGAGCATCCTGACGAGCTGCATC
>JABFEB020000044.1:1792104-1803705 GCA_019775895.2 Stomatorhinus ivindoensis
AAGGCTGTTATTTATTACTTACCTCTTACAAGCTCTATTGCACTTTGTCTGATTTGCACTCTCTGCCACGTGCCCTTATATATTGTATGTATATTTCTCTTGTATTTTTAATTTTTTGTATTAATGTTTTTCTGTTTAGGGTTTGTGAGAAACAATATTTCAATTCTCTGTGTGTTCTGTACATATGGCAGAATTGACAATAAAGCCGACTGACTTATACCATTATGTTTCTGGGAACACTACACTGAAAAGCTACCAATAGCGCCTTTCTTGTCCTTATCCTAAAAACTTCATTTGAATTGAATTTAGTGATTGTCTTTGTTGACACACCACAGCACAGTGCACAACAACGAAATGTGTCCTCTGCATTTAACCCATATGTGACAATATGACATAGCAGGGGGCAGCTAATTCAGTGCCCGGGGAGCAGTACTTGGGGGCGGTACCTTGCTCAGGGTACCTCAGTGGTGCCTTGCTGGCTGGGGATTCAAACCTGCAATCTTTCAATTACAAGTGCGCGTCCCTAATCATCAAGCCACCACTGCCCACGGGAGTTACAGACGCTCACAACCCAAGCAAAATGAGCTAAAACGATTTACTCTCACACTAAATCCCACTGGCCAACACTACATTTTCCACGGTACCTCTTCTCTAACCCTCTTCCGTTCTTCCTTAAGTTTGTTCTTAATTTCCTCCACGGCAGCTTTCCGTCTCTCCACTTTCCTCTTGTGAAATCCTGTCAGGTATTCTCTGAGACGGGTAGATGTTTCGAAATGAATAACATCACAAAAAATGTATAGTATCTTCAATATTTACAGTAAACGAGTAATAGCGTAATATCTGCCAAAGATAATAGAAAAATAATACAAATACCGAGTGCCAGGCATGCAGGTTCACTTGCTAAACAATATGTATTGCAATTAGCTTTACATGGAACCTCGTACTTCATGAGTCGTTTCCTAAACTGTTAAAACGACTATAACGTAAATAACATCTGGATTGGGTTTTCTAATATGTTATATGTCTCAGATTTATAAACACTGCGTTAGGTAAACTTACTGTCGATCCGTCTCGTTGAACGTGACAATACATTTGTTCTCCCGATTCTTTCCTCCCGGCTTTGATTTTTTCCTTTTGGCCATTTCACTCAGAGAAAGAAATACCAAGCAGGTTTATTCTTCGCGCACGTGTAGTATTCGGAGTTTGGTGACTCTGTGCTTCCGGGGCGCCGAAGATACGTATCCGGGTCAGAAACATTACGTAGGATATGAAGTTATACAGCAGAAGCTGAATTATAATGATTTTAAGAAGTTATACAACATACGCTGGATATCAAAATTACAGAACAATTCATGAACGCTTGATTTTTTTCAGAAATAATGTCATTTTCATTGCTCAACATTTGAAGGAATACGAAAATTGCCTGATTGGGTGATGAACACAGGGAAGGAACCATATGTTGTCAAAGAAGGTTCTGATAAACATTTGCATTCACTCTGCCATGTAGCTGTACAAGAGGCCCAAATTCAGCTGCAGAAATCATTCCCCAAACCATGACACTTCCTCTTCCACCTTTCACTTACAACACAGTTAGGGTTCAGTCTCTCCACAGTTTGATGACGAACATAATGTTTCCCATCAGACCTAACTAAATTAAACTTGCTTTCATCAATAAAGTGAACTTTGGATCAGTTCTCCTCTGTACACATGCTCCTCAGCAAAGGCTAGTCTAGCCTTCTGATTCTTCCTGCTTATGAGAGGTTTGGTCACTGCAGAGAAGGGTCTCAGTCCAAATGCTCTTAAACGTCGAGACACTGTATGAAAAGACAGATCCTTACCATGTTCAGTGCTGAATTGGTGAGCAATTCCAGCTGCAGTGTTGACACGATTCCCCATTGACATTCTCTGCATTTTCCTGTCCTCACTTACATTTATGTTTCATGGACGACTAGCCTTCTTGGGGAACTTGAATGAGTTTGTGACATTGTAAAGGTGCAATATTCTAGAAATCACAGATTTAGAATGACCAACTTCTCTTGCTATGGCTGATAGGGTCACATCCCTTTGACCTTCATCTGGACAACCTGCTGCTGCAGGTTTTCAGTCACTTTAGAACGGCTCAAGAACAATTACAAATCACATGCCCTTTTCAAAATCACAGTCCTAACTAGAGCCACGGTGGAAACGTTTAAACATTATTTAACCTATTGTGGGTAGTCGATAATTAATACATTTCATATTTACTAATTTCGTGGTTTTTTTCCTCAGTTAAGTATTTGTATATTTGGCAATATTGAACATACACTTAGCTATGGAAACAGATTGTAGGGATTGTGCTGTTATGCACATATACTTTATTTTACTACAGTTCCCATGAAGCCATGTGCTGATTCACTGGTAATGGGGGAGAAGCTTGACTTTTTCGCACACATCAGGATGATGCATAAGACAGTGTGCACCATGGCTGTGTAGGGGCAGATTTAGATAAACTTGATCCAACAGCATGTCTGGTGAGAAGGTACCTTCCCAAACATGCATCCTTTTCTGAGGAGCCATCAAACGGGACGATAAAGTAAAATGAGGCTCTGAGACACTGTCCACTCTCACCTTTTATTTAACAAAAAAAACATCCACGGGAATATGAACTCAAAAAAATAAGAGGAGGAAAAAAAACATTGAAACGAAAAGAAGAAAAGCGGCACAGAACTAATTAGAATATAAAACTAAGCAGGTGTGGTATTGTAAAATTTTACAGGGCAATATTGTTAGCTGAACCTATTGACTGCTGGATTGCCAATAAGGCCCAAGTAAATGTTTATTCAAGATTTTACCTTGGGGGAAAAAATGGAAAGGTGAAAGGATCATTTGTGCTAGGTCCACATTTGAGCGCTATAATACAATTATACTGTATTTAAAAAAAATAAATTTCCTTCCTAACGTCATTCAAGAGCGCAACGCTCATCTGCATAATAACCCTACCAAGCACTGCTACTGCATCACGAAAAAACGTCAACTTTGCATCGAAAAACAAATCACAAATATGACTTTCAGAAAACAGGAAAATGTATGACGACATGGAAAATAATAATAATAATAGCACTATCATTAAATAACAAATAGTTGATGTAATAAAAGCTTCAAGGAAGTTCTTGAAGCAATAGCCACCTCCTAGTAGAGGGAACAAAAAAAAAAAGAAAATAAGAAAAAAAGCAAAATGTCTGAAAATTTTAAAGCTTGGTTTCCTCCTTCCAGAAGAGGGCACCAGCCCCCTCTGCTTCAGGGCTTTCACGGACGTCTGCATCACCGTAGGCTAGTTCTCTCACACCGCCAGCCCTAGCTAACTATATACAGCTATTTACAGATTGGGGGGTTGCTTGTGTAACTATGCCTGACATATCGATGAAGCTGGAATTTCCCTATGCTGTTTTTAAACTTTCATTTTTATAATGGTACAAGCTCATGGAACGACAGTAAATTGATACCATAAATTATTTGCTTTTTTTTTAATAACCGGTCTATGCCAGTTCATGGTCCTGTGTTTGCCTGTATCACTATATGAGGTAGGTATACACAAGTACTGATTAAACACCCATTCTGCGCCAGGAACATTTTATACGGCACTATCCCGATCCTTAGAGGAACTGACAGCTTATTTAAGGCAGGACCCTTTACTGGCCACCAAATATCTCTTTGTGGCAACTCAGTCAGGTTTATTCTGGCTGAACAAGCCCAAAACTTAACAGGGTAAGTGTCAGCAATGCAGAGAAGGGGCTGTGGTGCCGCTGGGACAAAGCGAGCGGAACGCTGCACACTGAAGGTTCTGCAGGGACGGCAAGTGTTTGCCCTTTGAGACTCGGGTCTGAAATCTAGGCTCCCAGTGCTAGAAAATAAAGAAAACCGTATGCAGATATATACAGAGAGCGTAATCACAGACAGAGCATGTCGTACGTGTTTAATGTGGCTTCCGTTGATGTAACAGTGCTGCTTCCCGATGTGAATGTCCGTAAGCGTCAGTGTGTAACTGTAGGTGCGTGGGTCTGGGCGGGTGTGTCTGTTGTTTATGTGGGTATATACACGTCTCCTCCATTAGGAGGCAGCGATGGTTGTGCCGCCACCAAGCCGCAGCAGGATCTGCTGACAGTCCTGGAGCGAGCGCCGGTCTCCCACACGCTCCAGTGTGCGTCGGGCCTCGGCCAGCAGCCGTGCCCGGTGGCCGGGCGGCGTGAGCAGCGGCAGGGGCAGGTGGCGGCAGGCTAGCAGGATGGCGTGGGCTCGCTCCCGCTCTCCAAGCATGCAGTCGCCCTCTGGTGGTGGAAAAGATTAATTATTCAAAAGCAGATTGCCAAGCAGCTCAGTGTCTCCGGGGGTGTTCCACTCACCTGCCCCGCAGCCGCGGTTGTGGCTGCGTCTGCGCAGGCTGAGCTCCAGCAGCTGGTGCGTGCGGGTGGGGCTGGCCCCTGCCATCAGCCGCACGGTTGTCTCATGGAGGAAGAGCTGCAGGATGACATGAATTCAACGTCTTTATCATCATCATCATCGCTGCTCTGAGGCAGGCTGTGTCCTGGCTCACGGGTACGACAGCAGTTCCTGAAACATTCTTACGGTCTTCCACACATTAACCACAGTTCCAAGTTTTCTGAAGTGAAGTATCACCCTAATTTCTCGACTTTCCTCGCAGCTGCGCTCCTGCTAACAGGAGAGCCTCCCCAGTTCACAGTTGAAGGAGAGTCGGCTATCCCCCACCATACCTTGTGTTGAGCCTGTCTGTAGCACTGGCCCAGTTTACGCAGAGAGCTCAGATCATGCTGAAATCCAGCCAGCTGGGAGCTGGGGGCGGGGCCTGGTTCCCCATTAGCTCCGCCTCCTCTCTGCCATAGGTTGGTCCTCAGGGTCAGCAAGAGGTCACATACCAGGAGCTCCACCCCCTTGCATGGACAAAGGGACATGAGAGGGACAAAGTAAGTGAAAGTGCAGAGATGAGCCAAACATGGAGATTAGAGGCGGGGTTGGGGGTGGGGGCACAGCGTGTGGGGGGAGTGCAGCGTCTCAGGAGGCCTCTGTACTGCACTGCAGACACATTGCACCGGCCTGAGGAGCATGCAATGCAACTACAATGCACCACAGCCACCCCCCCCAGCTTGCACCACCCTTATTTCCCCCGTCAGCTGGTCGCAGCGCCCCTGTGTGTGCAGGTCAGCCACTTACAAGGTAGATAATTCACAGAAAATTAAGATAACGAATCAAACAAGCAGGGCAGTGGATCAGTACTGTACAGTAGTCACTTCGGCGGTAATATTTATAAACAAGCAAAGAATGGATGATTAAATAAGTAACTGGAGCAACAGCTGAATAAAGTTCTGCAGTCTCTGAAATTTGGAAGTGTTTCCATAATTTCGCCCACTGTAGGTCCAATTGGCACCCAATATACCTAGGCTTATTTTCCCACCCCTACACATCTGCCCCCCCCCCCCGCCCCGTGTGTACCTTGTTGAGCCAGCCGGCACCCTGGCCCAGAGGCAGGGAGATGCTGGCCTGCAGGTGGCCGCTGGAGCGCTCGCATGCCGCCAGGCAGCCTGGCCACGCCTCTCCCTTCTGGGCGTTCAGGCTCATCTGCACGGCCCGACACAGGTGCTGCACAGCTTTGGGGAGCGGGTGGCTACGAGGTGGGGGGACGGCATGTCACCATTGTTATGGTCCATGGTGCACGTGCGTGTGTACGGGTCAGTACTTCTGACGCCGCATGCATTTCGTTATACGTGGGCATATAAATGCGAGAGTGACGTGTGCTACTCACTCCAGTGTGTGCAGGGCTCTTGGCAAACGCTCCGCCTCGGCCAGCAGGGACCTGACGACCTCATCGTCACCCTGCAGCCAGCACGCCACAGCCTCGAGGACCAGCGCCCACCAGCGACACACGGGGTCTCCCACTGCTTGTGGCAGGGGTAGGGGTGAGCACACCAGTCATGGAATCACATTTACCAAAATAAAGGGTTACTATATAAAAGCACTTCCATGCAACATGACCCTGGGAGTGAGCCTGGGGGTGCGTACCTGATGCCCTGCCGTGGCTTGCAGGGGGAGGGAAGGGAGGGGAGGGCGAGGGAGACTCCTCTGTGCAGCTGTTCAGTAGATGAAGAAACTCCAAGGCGCTGGAGAACTCGCTATGGGAGCAGAGGAGGTTCGCCATTTCAATTAAATGGTATTTAAATAATTAAAGTCATTAAACGCATCACACTGTCTGAGAGACACACCCAAAGGCCCCACCTCCCAACCAAACTGCCCCGCCTCCCCGAGCTGAGGAAGGCGTTACCCTGTGCCCTCCCGAGGCTTCTGCGTCTTGGCGTCGCCGTGCGGCTGGATCAGCGAGTGTACAGCTCTCTCCAGCAGCTTCTCGCAGAAGCAGCGGTGCAGCTGGGCGATGGGCTCGGCTGTGTGGGACAGAGGGATCAGGGGCGGGGGTGTCAGCATGGCGTGTGTGGTCCAAGGCACTGCTTCTCTGAGCGACAAATAGCTCAGAAGTTCCAGAGCCCACAAGGTCAGATTGTAACAGCTGTAAGTGCAGCATGTTCAGCGAAGGCTGCAATTTACTGGGAAACGTTACAGAGACATAACAAGGATGATTAACCATAATGCACCTGGGTCTCTCTGGGAAGTATAGACACCCTCTCGGTTGCCAGACTTCACGGACCAGTCGCAGCTCAGGAAGAACTGCCTGCCCAATGGGGTGAAGAGCCAGCGCAGCCAATCAGGGGCCTGCCTGGAGTCTGACTGACAGGCCAGGCTCTCAGCACAGCTCAACAGGTAACCCTGAAAAGGGGATGGGAGAAGAGGAGAGACAGACAATGATAAGTACGGAAAAAAACGAGAATGAGAGAGGAAAGGATGCCGGAAAGGACACGCTTACAGGCAGGCAGGAGAGGTGGTGTCCCAGCACACTGCGGAGCGCGATGGCCGCCGTGACGTAGATCTCGGCCTGCTGGGGGGGAGGCACCTTCCCTTGGGCGCTCTCACTCAGGTTCACCGCGCTGAGGGACAGGGACAAGCCCCAAAGGCCACTGCGCTGTGGCAGCTTCCCTGTGTGGGGGAGGGGCAGTCCAGAAACAGGTCTCTCAGGGAGATCCGTCTGCAGTACGCAGAGTGTGTTTGCCGTTGCTGGGCAACAGGGCAGGGCTCACCTGTCAGTTGCAGCTGGCCGAGTCTCTGGTACACCAGGGCAGCATCCCGTGAGCTGGTCTGTGACTCCTCCCCTTTGTGCTTCCCACCAATCTGACGCACCAGCCAGCCCAGTGGGGTGGGCCGGTGCAGGCAGTAGCGAATCAGATTCCAGGAGAGGGAGCAGGCCAAGTCCAGGCTGGTTGCCGGAGGAGCCCTGGACAGTACGGAGAGGCAGGTCTGCAGACTGGTGGCTGCGGCTGTGTGGTCACCCTAAGCGGTTGGGGCGGGGAGGAGCCAATCACAGTTATACTGCTGAAACAGAGCTTCAGAAGGTCAATAGAACAGCAGATAGAGAGATTCTGCGCAGAGAGACGCCCCCGGCGCTCACCCTCAGCAGCTGGAGGTCGGCCTGCTTGCGGTGCCTCCAAAAGCAGATGGACTTGGGCGAGTGCAGCGGCGTCACCGGCTCCCACAGGTACAGGACTCTCATGCAGCCCCAGACGGCGCCCACGCCGCTCAGCAGCCACACGCTGATCCAGGGCAGCAGCCACCAGAGCCACACTGCTGCAGGTGGTTTAGGGACGGAGAGGCGTCACAAAACCCATCATCCCGCTCGATCGCTTCGAGGGACTTCAACAGCCCAGCAGCAAAAACTGACCCTAACTTGTGCCGTCGCTAGTTTGTATGGCATCATTACTGAGCCTATCATCGCGGCGCTCACCAAAGCTTTGGGTCTGACCAGAGAGGCCCAGCATGGTTCTGGAGGGCACGTGTCCCACACCAACAGGCGTCCACTCGGGTCCGCTCCGGGCCTCGGGGCCCAGAAGCGAAGGCAGCGGGTTGAGCGACAGGCAGAGGAAGGTGAGAGCGCAGAGGAGGATGCGGGAGCGGTCCATGACGCCCACCGAGGCAGGGGAGTCGGGCTCGCACTTCATCTGCAGGCAAAAATAACAACGCTCAGCCGCCGCCGGCGTCCTGATAGCACCACGTGAAGAACATCTCATGGTTGACCATCCATGGCCCTCTCAGCTCCACCAGCTACCCCGGCATGTACCTGTTCATGGTCCAGCAGAGGGCTCCCAGGTTCCGAGTCCACGCAGTAAGGGGAAAACTGGTGAGGAGACCCTGAGCCTGAATCCGAGGCAGGGGGCGACATCATCACCATCTCCGGTTTCATCTCGGTGTCATCCGTCATACACACGGACTCTGGAGCAGGAGAGAGGAGAACAGCTCGTCGCTCGACACTCAAAATCTCATCTCATTTTAAAAACACGGTTATATGGGACCCACGAGTGGTCCAATCACATCACAGGACACAGTCAAACACCAGAACTTACTGTTTTTCTGGTTGGCCATCTTGAGAGCCAGGTTCTCTTGTCGGAGCTTATGATTGGTCTGCTGAAGGTACTTTATGTAATCAATGGCTTTCTTCAGCACTCCTGATTTGTGCATCTACAAAGAAAACGTGCACGTTAAATCTTGAGAAATACAACAACCAATCTAATCAGACAGTAGGCTTTCTGAAAACACTTCAGTCAGAGAAATAGACAAGACAAATTTGAAGCTTATTTCTTTAGCACTCGCGCTACTTAAATTTCCAGGTCCACTGACGTCGCCTTACAAACATACATACCCCTATTACAGAACTTCTGATGTATTTTAGAGCAAAGTTCAATGTCTGTATCATAAATACCTTCCCCAGTGACCCACCTTGGCATCGTTGCCCATCACTAGGTCTCTAAGCTCCAGGATCTTGTCATTGATGGAGGAACGGTATCTCTTCTCAATAATGTTGTGGGTGGTCCTCTTCTCACCCTCCTTCATCCCTACTCCTGGCCCCATCCCCGTGACCGCCCCTTGGTCTGTGCCGGCTCTGCCATTGGTTCCGCCAACAGATGCCCCGGAAGACAGCTGCTTGATTGGCAGCTTGTCTCCACCCCCCATCACAACGGGAAGTGTGGTCAGAATGTTGCCACCCATCAGAGTCTAGGTAGAAAAATACTAGTAAATACTTCATCAATAGGTAATTAGATACAAAACACTGGTAGAAAATTACAACAGGTGGACGAACTGAGCATGAGTACAGGGTGAAGGATGGACAAGTAGAGCGACATACCGGGACCTGCAGGGCTGTAGTCTGGATGGGGGCGGTCAGGGTTGTGATACCAGCAGGGTTCTGCACTGTGGACAGGACCTGGGTGCCATCGGCCTTCAGAGTGGTCAGAACCAGGGAGTCAGTCTTTAAAATCTGGGGCTGGTGGACCAGAACCTTAAGGAAAGACAGAAGGAATATAAAACTGCATCAGAGAAAGGTAAAAAGGAAAACTTAACAGGAAGAGATGTTTGGGTCTGAGGTTAGGGATTTATTCCAGGGATCACGAGGTTGCAGGCCTGAAACCTTTGGTTAGCAGAGTGATCATTTTACTGTGGGGCCCTTGAGCAAGGCCTTTAATCCCAAAAAGAGCTCCACAGGTGTGGGACAAATGATTGACACTGTCCTGACCTACACTCACCTCCATACACCAGTGTCATAGGAGAGAGAAATATCTGAAAACTGAAGAATTCCTACGTACCTGAAGAAATGTCAATAAAGTATCTCAATAACTGCAGTGTCAAATCAAGAAATGGCTTTTTTTTTAACAATCTGACCCAGGGAATCAGAAATAACTACTTTTATCCAAATATCATACATTTACAAAGGAGCACATGGTACAGCTGTACTCACTGGCACTTGCTGCGACATTGTATGTACAGTAGCAGGCGCCGTCGAGAGTGTCTGTATTGTCTGGCCGGCTGATGTCAGCACACGCTGGTGCTGGATTGCCATTGGCTGAACCTGTGGTGATGTCATGATGCTCTGCATCTGTGGTTGGAGGACTGTGAGCAAAGAGAGGGACAAACTTAAGCGTTTCATACTGGGAATTACACTAGTAACTGTGCAGCAATTTACTAAATGCTTATAATAATATTACAGAAAGACTAATTTATTTCTCAAAACAAAACTTCTAATATGTGCAATGCTCACATAAAGTTTTAGAATGCTTGCTTGATTCTATAATTTGATCCAATGAATTTGCAATATTTTTACGGAATTAGGCAAGCATCCCAAGACTTTCTATGAGTGCTGTACACGCAAAAAATTTGAATAAAATATGAACACAAAAAATGTATTTGAATAAGAATATCATTTGGGATGATAAAAGATTTCTAAATGAGAATAAGTAGGGATTCACCTTGGAAACCAGGGGTGGGGCTCTGGTGGCAGATGACAGAGTTCTGAATAAAGCGTGAGGGTGAGGCGCTGGTCAGGGCCGGGGCAAACATCACGGTCGGGGCCTGGGTCTGCATCGGCAGCACCTGGGTTTGGGCCTGCATTGGAAAACCTGTGGCCTGTACCCCTAAAGTCTGTACTGCAGGGATGGCTGTGCTCTGCACCTGGATGGGCTGTGTCTGCTGCTGAGGCTGTGGTACCACCTGCTGGACGGGCTGGGGCCGTGGCTGAAGCGGGGGTGGAGCACGGACCTGGACCTGGGGCTGCACAGGAGTCTGCGGAGGCGTCAGAGTCACAGAAAGGGGGGCAGCCATAGGTGTGAGGGGGGCAGGGCTCTGAAACCCCATATTCCCTGGTGTTTGGGATGTTGGGGGGGCTTCCAGCGGAGGCTGAGAGGCGGGACCATGTGGGAGGGAGCCAGGTGGTATCTGATCCTCGAAGAGGTCGGGAAAATCGCCCACCTGGTTGCTAACAAACTGTAGCATCTCTGTGGGGGGAAACACAGGAACACTGGCTGTAACCTGACTGTGCCACCCGTAGGTACTTACAGAAGACTTAATCCATGAAAACGTCACTGATAATGTGATTGGTTCAAAGCATGAAATGTGCCTTACACATGAAATTCTCAATAATGCTTTTTAGAGACTCTTGATACAATCGATATAATACCAATACAATTCCATCTATTCACTAAGATTAAAACTCAAACAATACAAACTGAAACTTTGTTTTTGTAAGTTAACTAACATCTGACACCAAATAAGCATTAAGTACGGGGGAAAAATTCTTGACTTACTTCAAAACCTATATTACAATAATTTAAAAAAAACATGCACTGCACAGATAGCAAAGTAATGGTGCTATTTACGACCAACAGGGTCAGGGCATTCTTATTTAGAGAAGAACCTCATCATAGCAACAGGGCAGGCTAACAGTAACACTCAAAAGATTCAATAGCCTCTCAATGATAACACTCTAAAGTGTAACAACATGGTCTCTATGGCAACACAATGCTGGAACACTGCAATACGCCCTACATAATGAAACCATCAAATTACCCCTTCACATTAACACTGATGCAATCACATGACGTACCCTGGGGGGAAGATGGTGGCACAGGAGGTAGCACTATCGTTCGGCAACTGTAGGGTTGCAGGTTCGAGCCCTGGTTCCTC
>JABFEB020000044.1:1803805-1822472 GCA_019775895.2 Stomatorhinus ivindoensis
GAGTGCTTCACCCCCTTCGTGAACGGCAGCTTCTTCGAACATGAGGGCCAGCCGTACTGCGAGTCGCATTACCACGAGCGGCGTGGGTCACTCTGCTCCGGCTGCCAGAAGCCAATCACGGGCCGCTGCATCACCGCCATGGGCAGGAAGTTCCACCCCGAGCACTTTGTCTGCGCCTTCTGCCTCAAGCAGCTCAACAAAGGCACCTTCAAGGAGCAGAATGACAAGCCCTACTGTCAGACCTGCTTCATCAAGCTCTTCAGCTAGGGGGCGTGTGTGTGCAGGAGGGAGGGCAGATCTGCTCACTCTTTGAAGAGTTATTGTGTTATGGTACACTGGGTAAGGAGGGTTAGGCTATCGGCTGGTATTTGGGAGAGGGGGGGGGTGTGTTCCCACCTGCCTTTTACCACTTGTGTTCCATGGAAGGTTCAGGAAAGCAGGGGTATGTTTTTTTTGTTTTTTTTTTTGTTTTTTTTTTATTGATGGGGGAAGATGTTTTAGTGCTTGTGAGGCGGGGGGAGGGGGGGTGATTGTCTTTCCACCAGATCTGCTGGAGCGTAGATCTATCCTCCCAGCAGAATTACACCCGCCATTTTTAAACAGCTTTTCTATATATAATATATATATATTTTTTGTGGGGGGGGGGGGGGGGTCCCAGAATGCAAACCAGCACCAATGCTTAGCTGAGCATGTGATGGATGGCTGGATGGATGGATGGGACTGAGCTTGGTGGGTGTGGGCCTTGGGGAGCCATCGGGACAGTTCGCCTAACGCAGGGCTTTCTCACTTTAGGGTGGAGGTGGGATGGAGGTTATTTTTGTAGTTCTGAAGCACACTGATCCGCTTGGTTTGGGTCTCTGTTGAAACGCATGCAGAGACTCACTCAAGCTTTCACATCGCTTCTTCTCTCTCTCTCTCTCATGGACGATTCTGGTGCCAGCGCAGCTTAGATCCCATTTTTTTGTATTTAATGTATAAGGACCGTGTTTTCATAAGCCTTTCCACACTGAACTTTCTTATTAAAATTTGGCTGTCGGTTTTATGCCATTTTTACCGTTATTCTAAATTTTAAATTTTTAAGCCGCACGCCGTTTTCAGAACAGACAAAGCATAAAAAGGATCTGTTTCTAGCCTTAAAAGCAAAATGTGAACCTTCATTCGGGGCTGGGTACTGGGGGTTTAGTCTATTTCCCAAAATACCAATTGCAATACATTTACCAAAACTGTATTTTCTCAAATGCTTGATGCACTCCTGCAAGTCTCTTGCTCTAGTGTTGATATATCGGGATTTATACCACAATACTTTTCAAATTAATATTAATCATGCGTTGCTTTTTCCTTTTTGTTCCACATACTTATGTAATATTTAATGGAGAACCACTTTAGAGAATTTTGTAATTTCAGCAAGCTGAAGTGAATTTAGCTGATAAATGAGAAGCGTCAGATTGATTACCTCCTGGAGCGGCCACAGGCCTCGGGGTGCCGGTGACATCACTGTACATGTCTCCCTGTCCTGGCGTCTCCTAGGCGACGGCTGCAATACTGGAGAAAGCTTAAAACTGCTGTCTTTTGGATTTTATTTCATTGATGCTGAGCATATGTTTGGAGAAGTTTGGTGAATTTGTTTTTTGTTTTTTTTTTAAGCCTTTTTTCCCTTTTTAAAACGCATTAGACTTATGTTCAGGTCTGTTGCTCTGTCTTTTTAGCGTACTTTTGTGAAATTCATATTATATGTGTGTACAGATGCCAAATAAAAATCACCCTTTCATTTTTTCCCCCCCTTTTCCCCTGCTGAGAATGGGTGAGTTTGAATTCACATCCTGATTTGCAGTCAGCAGTTTCATTTATGTTACTTTCCAGCTGAAATGTTTTCCATGTCAAAACCTTGGTCTGTTAGTTAAATTACTGGTATAGGCAAGTTTTACAAAACACTTGAACCACAGAGTTTCAGTGCAAGGTGTTAAACAAACTGCCAGACCCTCCTACTGTGTGTAGGGCAGCAAGTTGATTGGTTATTCTGAGATTGTCCGGAGGCTGCAACTCTTTGCCCTGTATCAAGTATCGAGAGCAGAAGATGCACCGTAAATATTACTGTTTGGTCCGTTTCCCCCCCCCCCCCCATTCGTACAAGTTAGTGAATTTGCTGCACTTTGCCAGAACGTTGTGCATGTCGGGTGGCTTGTCTGGGAATTTCACTATGCTTCCTTTGTGAACTCTGTGCACCTCGTCACATGTTCCAAGACCTCATGTACAAATTGTCTGATCGGCCTATTTCCTGTGACCTGTTATCGGCAGGTAGAAGCGGTGTCCAGTGTCCTGTCGCGTGAACATTCACGTGCATGTATGTCACACGCTCCTGGCAACTGTTGTCCTCAGCATCTGCGCTGCAGAGATGTGACTGTGAAACTTTGAGGCTGTGAAGAGGAAGTCATGTGAAGGCATGGCCTCCGGGTCCGAGCTGCATCCAGGCAGACCCGGCGAAAGTGCCACATGATGAGTGTGTGAATTTGGGGGGAGCAGGGGGGTGTTTGACTTTGGAATATTCCACTTTTGTGCCTTGTTTTACTATCGATTTTGTTTCCAAAGTGCAGTTTCACTTCTAGAATACCCTCTGGGCTATTCTGTTGATCTGCTTGCATTTACTCTGAAGTTAACTTGATAAAAGATAACTTGATCTTTTAACCAAAGGGAAAGTCTTATTTTTTTTCCACTTCTATAATTTACTTTTTGCCCTGCTGTATTACCCATGGATGGGATGTAACCTTTTTGTAATGGGAGGTTTTGATCCTTTCGTTCATTTGATTTCATGTGATGATGCCAACAATAAAATTAATTTGAGTAAGTGTTTCTGTGTCGTCGTCCCCCCCGCCCCCTGTTTTTGCGAGTTATTTTTTGATTCCTCAAACAATGGATGTGGGAGGTTACTGCAAGTCAAACATGAATATTGACAAACCTATGCATGGGTAAATGGGATTAGTTGTTGCAGTAGGCATGTTTGCCAGCTTTTCTATGGGTTTCCGTTTCATCCACAACCTAAAGATGACTGGTTAGCTTAGCTGATGTGTCTGTCTTGCCCTTGGTGTGCGATGTTTGTTTTGTAGGAGTGTGCCCTGTAATGAACTGGCATCCCATCTATGGCATCTACTTTGTGTTCCGTGCTCAGTGTTGGGCATTCCAGGTCCAGAAGCTACAAATCCGGACCAAAATTTTGTTTCTACCAACCGCTTGGGCATAAAGAGTCAGTCATATAGTACTTATGTGGTTGGTAGAAAAATAACCTTGGTCTGGATTTCATTTTGTTTAGAATACCTTTGCTTGTAATTATGGGACACCTACAATATCTGAACAATGTGTGCATTATGATCTATGATAAAGGTACGAATGTTTGGCATTACTCTTAACTTTAATTGCGAAACAGCTTTTCTTTTTCCCATGTGTATCTGTCTACCTCATTGTAGTTTGTGTATATATACAGGGCAGACCAGCCCTATAAACAACATAGGGAGAGGTGGATAGTTCAGGTCCAGAAAGTAAAAATCCAGGCCAAGATTTTGTTCCAACCAACCAGCTGAATATAGTCACAATCTCAATCTCTTGGTTAAAACAAGAGGAGACAAGGTGGGCACTAGCAAAGCCACACTGCACATCTTCCCCTTCTCCTATGGACTGATTATCCAGTGTGTGCAGAACAGTGGCTGTATTGTGTATGTTAGCAGCAATGTATTGTGTCAGTGTCAAAACATCTGTTAGAAAGCTCAACACCATGTCATGCACTTACACGTACTATATCCTGAGATTGAAAATATTTTGCTGTTTAATTTTTAAAATGATGCCCCCTGAACTTGGTTTTTACACTACAATCTGTACAAGAAAACGAGCTTTCTAACAGGCGTTTAGATAAATTTTTGTCAATATGGCATAACACGAATTGTTTTTAGCTCTTAATGGGAAAAAGTACATATTTCGGAGGGCATTACTTTAAAAACTACACAGCAAAATATCTTCAAACTCAGGATATGGTAAGTCTAATAGGTGGTGTATAGCGCGGTACTGGTAAAATAAATTATGGTCAATGCGGCAGAATATGCATTATATGTATTTAAGATACCAAGGGTCTTGCGAATACATTTCCGAATAAGAAGCTTCAGCCTCATAACTAATATTTCTGACGGCGATACATAACCAACGCGCCAAGAAACCACGGGCCTACGCCGGAGGATGATTTACATCATTTTAAGCCAATGGTCGTTCAGGATACGCGGCCATCTGCCGGGTTCTGATTGGCTGCTGTTTACATTCTATAAATACCCCGCCCGTCGACGCTTCGTTCTCTTTCTTTCACGCGTCCCTATCGTGAGGTAATGGGCGCCGAATGTCGCTTGTTAGCATAATAATTCACGGGTGGTTTTTAATTAATAATTTGCAGGACTGTCTTATACCGTGCAATAAGAACCGTATTGTTTCCTTAAAGCGATCGTTCGGGAACAAAAACATTTCATGTAGATTTCCGTGGGTTTAGGGAATTGGGCCTATGTCAGAGACACCATGTGGAAATATTCGGTCTCTGATTACTTACCATTCCTCTCAGCCTTTATTAAATTGAATCACATTTATTAAACGTTACCGTGTCCGCAATGCCTTGGCGTAGCCTGTTGTCCTATACCAGAAGTATCAAGCTAAATAACCCGTAAATATGCGAGTTAGCGATGCCTTCTTAGCCGATATCTTAGGAGGGCCTAGTACGGCTAAATCGTTAGCACAGTTAGCAGCTCACAATCGCGGTTATATATAGCGGTATCTTTGTTGATCTAGTGGCAAGTGAAACGGCACATGTATGTAGTAGAAAAAAAAAATTTAGAAGCCAATTGCTTGATGATTTGTTCGTGTGCTCTCTTTAGATCATCACCTTGTCTTTAAACCGGCTGTTTAGCGATCCTTGGAAGCACAGCAAAGATGCCCAGGGAAGACAGGGCCACGTGGAAGTCCAACTATTTTATGAAAATCATCGTAAGTACATTTTAGATTGTTCAGTTTGGGTACGTTTGGGGGAAGATGGTGGCGCAGGAGGTAGCACTATCGTTCGGCAACTGTAGGGTTGTAGGTTCGAGCCCTGGTTCCTCCTGACCCCATCAGTGTCCTTGAGCAAGACACTGAACCCCCAACTGCTCCCGGTATGCAGGTTGGCGCCTTGTATGGCAGCCTCCGCTACCGGTGTGTGAATGTGTGTGTGAATGGGTGAATGAGAGGCATAATGTAAAGCGCTTTGAGTACTCGTAGGAGTAGAAAAAAGCGCTATATAAATGCAGTCCATTACCATTTACCCTCCACAGCAGTATTGGCACTGACCTAGAATTTTCAGAATACCTAACAAGTGGTGATGAAAAATATGAAAAATAAGGGGTCACAATGCTTTCCCTAGCCGTGCAAGACAAAACCGCTTTTGTCATATTTTTTCCCAATACATAAGAAATAATCATGAAGTTACAGCCATAGTAATTAATGGAGCTGCTTAATTACATCTGACTCTGGGTCATGTTCTGTTTCAAACAGAAGCAAGCTAGAAATTATTAATTCAAGATAACCAGAATCACCGCTGGCATGATGAGATGACAGCTTTCACAAGAAAGAAAGGGTATCCTTGAACTCCAGGTCATAACCTTGAATGGAGAGTGACTGAATTACCACTCTGTTATTAATCGGCTACCTCATATTTCCAGAGGGGAAGGTCACTTAAGTGGCAAAAAAGTCGCTTTCCAGATCATGGTTAGAAAAACAGATGTGAAATTCAAAGTAAAAAAAAAAAATCAAATCTTAAGCTATGTGCAATACATTATAAATACGTAACCTAGTTTTCATTTAAAGAAAATCACATCTTGACTTTGGCAACAAAAGAAAATTACATAACTCACAGTAAACACACATAAAACACAGCAAACAGAGCATCATAAACTCGACCCCCTAACACAGCAGGACCCTTTGGTTTAAAAACAGAGGGGATTTATTGAGAGGCGTGTCAGTGCTGGGAACTATTATTCACCATGTATTCAATAAAACCATGGTGAAACAAACCTGCACGGACTTACATACATACGGAGGCTCCTCAGAATGACAAATTAGTGTATGAAACGAAATACGAATATGGAAAGTAATTAGCAAAGAACCCGCCAAAGAAATAGAATATAAAGAAATGTTATATATTTCAAATTTAACCTCCATCCGAGTGCGCGACAATATATAAAAATATAAGGGGTAAAATATACTAGATGATGTCAAATGTCGAAATAATGCCTGAATCTGTATTACGGATTTTTGCCAGTTTAACATAAATATCTGCTACGTAACCAACCGGTTTGACAGACACCATCTGACAGGACGCTTAATGTGTGCAGGACATCTTTCGTCCATGTTCTCCGTTGCAGTTTGTTAACAAATTAAAACCGTGCAATAACATATCGTCCACTATAAATACCTCGCATCAAAATAACACTTATATAAATATAATAAAGTTTACCAACTGAATGTCTTAGTGTCTGAAAATAGGACATATTCACGGAATAATCGCGGAAGGTAACAATCAATAATACTGCATCCACCTCAGGTCAAATGTACGGCGTTATACGATCAATTGTAACAAAATGAAGTCAAATATAATATTGCAGTTGACAATGTACGCTTTTCGACTAAACTGGCAGGTGACGATCGAGTCAGAGGACATTCCAGCTATCGGATCCCGGATACGGGCTACACCGATCATTTCCATTTTCAAAATAAATATTACGATTTCTTTAATAATAGTCATTACTCACCATCAATGTCACCGAGGGTAAATTCGTCCCCGAGTTCTGACAACGTGGGGTCCATATTTTCCATTGCCGAAATATACTCCCCACCGTCCATCCTCGTTTTCTTTCACTTTCCCGGTTGCCACCGGAGAATTTTTAAAGGAAAAATGTGGAAGCCTGACAACAAGAAATTAACTCTTTTATACGATTTGTCGAAATGTATAAAAAAAAATAAAAGATCTCGTGCCTGGAGAAGGCGAGAATCTCTCTTAGTAAGTCCATTTACAAATTAAAGGAAGCCATTTTGCTTTCCAGCTGCTACGTCATTTACAAACACACCAAATACAGCCGAATTTCTGATTGGTGAACTGTTGACTGTTGTTGCCCTAAGACCAGGGACCACAAACCAATCAGAGCGCGTTTTATGCCATGGTCTGATAGTACGTCACTGATCAGAAGCTTCCGTTTAATTTTACTTTGCTACGCCCAACCAAGGAGATCCCCGCCCAAATAAAGAAACGCTTCATGTTCGCGGACAAACATTCAACCACAGTTAGTGAAAATGTGCGAGTATGTGTGATAGTTGACATTTGACGTTTTTTGTTATAATTTTAGTATCATAATCACTCTAACACTGACAGTGAATTTTAAGATGGAACCTTGCAAAAATGTTTATAGCTTTGTTCATAATACACAAATCACCACACATTAATGTATACATACATAAAACCATATTTCCAGCACCATAGCTTCATAAAATAGTATGAAGAACATTATCAGAATAGATTGTTTTATTATCAGAAAAATTGTTTTATTGTACTCGAAAATTTGTTTTACTGAAGATGTAATCAGAAAAGCACAAATAGTTTATTGCATAAAATAAAACAAAACATTTCCCTAAATTAGACTCCAATATTACATAGTAAAAAAATTATTAATGTATTTAATTTAGAACCGTATTCCTGTGATTCAATCAAGCAAAGTGGCAAAAATTTGAAATCTCACAAATTATATGATTCTCATCATAATTATATATTAATGACATAGCTATCATGCTTGAACTGCACCATGTCAGATGTTACATCTCATAGAATGCAGAACTCATAATTCTTTATAAAGAAAAACTCTGAAGCATATAGCTAATGATGACACCCAAACTAACAGTAACTGATAGCACATGTCATTTGAATTTCTGATCCAGAATCTTTATTTTTTGTTCCAGGAGAATTCCCAAGACGTCTTCTCAACAGTGCTAGATTCTGAGGGACCAGCCCGCTGCCTGACCTTCTCCTTAACAACCTTCACCACCAGCCCCCCGGCCATAGCGATCCCTGTAGCCACCTTTCCGATCTCTGTAGCTGCAGATATAATACGATCGAAGCCCGTTGCCACCCTCCCACCAGCCGCCGCCATGTCGGCTCCCATCGGCCCTGCCACTCCTACTGCCTGAGCCCCTTCTGCCACCATTAGTGGTCCTGTTATTTCTACTGAGCCAACAGCCTGGGCTACAGTGGAGTTGGCCACCCCCACAGCACTCACGCCCTCTGCCGCCACAGGTGCTGTGGAGCTTACAGCCCCTAGGGCTGCCCCTGCCCCTATAACCACACCCACGCCAGCAGCCACTCCCACTGCCGTAGCTCCCATCACTCCAACCTGCCTCAGTGCCTCTATGGAGGCATCCAGTGGAGTTTCAGCATCAGCTCCCGCCAGAGCACCCACCGACCCTCCGAAAACCACCCCCATCGCTGACCCCACCGTCATGACAGCAGTGCCTGACGTTGCAGCTACCACTGTCCCAATTGCACCCCCCATGCCCACCGCCTGCCCAACCAAAGCGGCACCCGCAGCCACGGCTAGGGGAACTGCGGCCCCGCACACAGCGCCCACGACCACTCCTGTGGCAGCAGCAGCCACCAAGATCTTGATTTTATCCAGGACCATAGCTGAGTGGATGGCCTCCTTCCTGAACCTCCATACAGTAGAGTCTACAGATACCATCTGACTTTTAGCCCCTTTCCTCCTCTTCCACTGCCCCTGCCTTTCCTCTCCACTCTCTGGAGTCACGGCTTTAAGGTCGTACTTCCTCCTTTTGGCCCCATCCATGAACAGCCCCTCCATGGCCTTTGCTGCCTCTCGCTCATTCATTAACCTTTCCTGCTCCTCCCTGATAATTGCTTCGGCTTCCCGAAAAATGTTTTTAGTGTAGCACCCGCCTCCGTTAACCTCCACCATCCTCTTCACCTTCTCCAGCAAGCCCCACACTTGCTCTCTGTCTTCAGGTTTCCTGTTGTTGAGGACATGGTATCTGTGCCCACATCTCTCTAGAAGTGACTTGAGATCCTCTGGGGCAGTATCTCTCAGGTATTCCTCAATGTCCATCTCCTCCAGGTCATCCCCCCTTGTGAACACAATCACGCTGTGATTGAGGATTGCCTGCTCCCCGAAGATCTGCTCCACCTCTTTCACTGCCCTTGCCTCATCTTCTGTGTATCGGCCAAGCTGGATCACCACGAGGAATGCATGGGGTCCTGGAGCCATCTGCGCCACACACTTGGCAATTTCAGTCCGGATATGCTCCGCATCAAAACGGGTGTCTCCAAATCCCGGCATGTCCACCACTACAACCCTCTTTCTCTGCTGCCTCCCACCTCCACGTTCCATTTCTTCTCCACCATATTCCAGGATGCCTTGTTCACAAGTCTGGGTCACAGAGCTGGCACTGAGTTTTGACAGGAAGTGCTTTTGACCAAGGATGGTGTTGCCAGAAGAACTCTTCCCTGACCCAGTTTTGCCAATCAAAACTAGTCTGAGCTCTGTCACTGTGGGCTCATCATTATCAGTGCCAGTTCTTGTTTTGTTATCTTCCTGACTTGGTTCTCTTTCTTTTCTCCGTTCATCTGTAGGAATAGCAAATAAATGAGCCATAAAAAAGTAATAAATAACCCATTTCATCCCTTTGCCCACAACCTCTACAATCTTTCGTCTCAATGTGATCAGGTTAAACTAATCTGCGTTTGAGACTGTTCTCTCATGTGCTGCCACTAAATGATACTACTTCAAATTTGGTGCAATTTGTCTCAAATTAAATAAGTCCCAGACCATCACCTATACAATGTCCCTGTCAAGTCTGAAACGGTAACCCTAAAAGTATGTGGAGAATCGGTCACGACAAGATCAAGAATCTTCTACAGCTGCCCTTTCCTTCCTTTGCTGCCACTTGGCATGGCTGCTTCAATTCTGCTGCAATTTGTCTTGAAATAAAATCAGATTTAGAGCTTCACCCATATAATGTTTTTGTTTAGTGGATATAAGATACATGAAATACTTATCACATTCACAAGGTTAAATGTCTTCAGTGATCACCCTTTATTTTGCTGTCACTATGGGATTTTGCTTCAGTTTTGATTTGTCTCAAAACATTATATTTTGCAAATCGCCACCTATACAATATGTCTGCAAAGGTCGTGAAGGATCCGTCAGATACTTTTTGAGTTAACATGCTAGCAGCGGCTGAGGCAGACAAGTCCCTAAACTATATGCATTCCCCTTACAGTTCTTTTTGTTATATAATTTTTTGTTATAAGCCACTATGAATAAGTGTAAACAAAACAAAGAACACATCGATATTACTGCTTTAGTTACTCTTGCTGTCGATGACTCGAAGTTGGCATTGTGCCGCCTCAGAAGATGCGTGTTACAGCATTTGACAGCCACGCATATGGAAGAAATTCGCTGGTATCTTTCTAGTCCTCCAAACATACCGATCAAGGTCAAACATCGAGAGCAATTGTTCACCAGAAATTTCTGCAAACATATGGATACTTCTGTTCAACTACGGCAAAACAAAAAGTTTTTCTGTATGTGCTGTACTGTTTGACTCCAAACTATTGCGAAAGGCAGGTGAGCATATGCATAAACAGCAATCAGAATGCGGGCTGGACAACTGGCTATATTAATAATTAGTCTATTATTTAGCAGTATTCGCTTTTGTTTACGTTTCGATGTCGCTTATCAAACCGCACTAGCTAACCAGCTAAGCAGTGATCCTAAGAGTCAAAATTATACTTGCAGCCCTGACTCACCGTCTCTGTCACACATTACTTCTAACGTGTCATCTTCCCCTGAAAGTAAAGCCTGCATATCCATTTTCCTTCCGGCGAAATGTTAATGGCGATCTGTCCGTCCCTGTACAAACGGGTATACCGGAAAGCCCCCAACGAAACCGAAACTTAAATTCGTACATAATCTTTGGCGCCACCTAGTGGCTAATTTTGCCATTTAAAAACATTTACACGTCTGTTAATTGAAATATATTTTACATAACCAGGAATCATTCCACTTTAATTCAACAAATGGCCTTTGCGTTACCATTTGTGATGTTGATTATATCTGGCATGTGAATTACACAAACTTGGTAGAGCTCAGAAATATTTTTTATTACCAACTAAGGGTTGCAAAGAAAATCGCAAATTGCATTTATTACTTTGAATATTTAAAAACTAGTGAAGGGCTTTAAGTAACAAGTCATTTTTTTGAATAATGAAATACATTGACCTGTTATATTTGCTGCCTACTATAAAAGGTGCTGTTGCAAAACATTTCTGTAATTCATAAAATCATTTATGAGCTCTGGAAGGGAGATGTAATTCTTATACCAAATTTCATCAGAAACCTTTTCAGTAATTTGTTGAACTAAAATGGAATGAATCCTTAGCATGGCAAGAAACCTGGTTATTAAATGACTGTACAGAATAAATCCAATACAGGAATCAAAACAAAGATGGGACATGAGACGGTAATGCAGCTCACCATAAATTCGTCCTGATTTGTACAGTTTGGCCTTTGGGGATAAATGCTTTGAATTAAACTGCAGTCTGTGACGGTTGCTGAAGATGGGATGACAAGTAGATTCATCATCAGCGTCCTTAACCTTCGCTCAGCCGACAGCCCGAACATGACCACCATCACGGTTCAGAAGGCATTTCAGTAAACAGCAAACTCATTCAGTAATTTCAATGGCTGGAAAAATATCATCGTAAATCGAAAATAAGTACACAGAGTAAATTGTACGACCGTAGTTTATTATTCTATAAATACAATCCCAAATATCTTTATTGAATTTTGAAATGGAGTAAAAAAAAAAAAATCTAAAATAAAGATCCACAAAAAGATGAGCTCAACACAACAGCTGTATGTTTGTAAGTCTGAAAATTTGACAAAAACAGCATGAAACCATTGAAACTAAATTATGACGAAAGGGGAGGGAGTTAAGCTCAGTCACGGACTCTAAGTAAGTGATCACCTGCGAAAGGAGGAAGCAAAAGGCTACAGGTTAAGTAATAAATGAAACTACCGAGGCTGACTGGGAGCATAAATCACCTGCCGGTGCCTCTTTGCGCAGATGACCAGTAGGGGGCAGTGTTGTATAGTTTAACCACAAGCCGATTCTTCGTGGCAGCCCTACTCTGTTCCAACGCAAATTTTTTATCGGTGCGCAGCACGATGATTGTTTCTCCCCAGGCTGAACCGTTGGTGATATTTGTTCATACACATAATTGCAGATGATTAGAGAGATAACTTTAATACTCATTATGCTATTTTGAAGCAGCCATTGTTGGGGACAGAATAAAAAAATACCAAATATATCCAGCAATTGATCAGCTTTATATTCAAACAACTAACCTAAAGGGAAAAACAACTTATATAGGTATAATTCACAGGTATATAACTGTTACTTAAGACAAAAAATTTAAATATAACTCCTGAGGGGATGCTATTGAATCTCAATGTCACAGTTTCCTTAGCTGTGAATTGTTTTAAGGAAATTAATTACGCTACAAAATTTCTTTGTTACCAAAAGCAAATAAGTTTTAAATACTCTCCCTAAATGTATGTAACCCCTCCATTTTTGCTACCAAAAATTGAAAATAGCCTAATTTCCATTTATTTTCATAAAATTACTGTTTATTCTGTTCTTCTTCACACACACACACGTACGCGCACGCACACACACACACACACACACACACACACATGTACCCCTCTGGCCCCAGTAACTCTAAAGATGCCCTCTGGTCACATGTTCTTCCCCAGGGCCAGGGGGTGCTATAACTCAGTACGAGAGCGGGAGATGCGGGGCCCCTTCCTGATCTCTTTCCTCTTCTCCTCTTTGCGCCGCCGTTTCTCCTCCTCTCGTAGGATCTTCTGGAAGGCTTCAGCGGTGTGCAGCATCTTAGCAGCAGAATGCCAGCGAAGAACAGAAGGTTTATGTGACAGATATGGTGGGTGGGGGGCGGGTTGACCAAGGGCATGCTAGGATTTTCCATGTGTCATAACTCACATCATCTCTCTCAGTACGGTAGGGGTTGATGAAGTCCGGCGACTTCTCTGTGATTCCCAGCTCCTGTGACATCTAAGGGGGAGGATACGGAAAAACATTAAAAAAAAAGAAAAAAAAGAACCAATGCTGGGAGAAGAATCGGTAAGAAGCCTCTACAAAGAGCCGAGTATTATTTCATTATTCTTATTTTCTTGCACATTTCAAAATGACTGACTAACGGAAAATGATCCATTTTCTTGTCTTCTCAAGCATCTGGTGCTCTTTTAGTCTTACCAGTGTGAGGACGTGCTGGTGTGCTCCTCCAGCGAAGACGCCTGTGAGGTTGCAGAAATGGAGGCCCCAGCGCACCAGGCCCTCCCAGTCGGCATTGCGGTCGTAATAGTGATGAACGATGCGGGGAAAGCGCAGAGCCACGTCGCCGAAGAAGGCCGTGTTCTCCAGCACGTGGGAGTATGCTGAGGATGTGTGTGTGTGTGTGTATACACACAGACAGACAGACAGACAGACAGACACACACACACACATGTTCATGCCAAACATCAGTGTCAATCGAAAATCAGAGAGAGAGAGTCTTTATATAGCAAGCAGACTTAAAGACTAAAGTCCAGGGGAGGGGGTATTGATGTTGTACCCTAGGAATAATTAAGATCAGTTGTTGCAACAATAAGATATCAAGTATAAATAGGCAAAACCTGTAAGTAACTTCGGGTAAAAACATCAACTGAACAGCTGAAATGCAAAGTAAATAATGAGTCACAGGCAACGAAAGACACTTTGATATGAACTCAGAGCAGAGAGAGAGGGATTGAGGGAAGAGAAGAAACAAAGTGAGGAGGGGCCTGCGATGCAGAGCACCAGGAGGCTGACCTTCCTTGATCTTGTCATCCAGTGGAAAGGGGTCATCGGGCTGCATGTTAGCAGCAGTGAGTATCACCCTGGAATCATCCAGCACCTTGAGAAAGACACAGCCATATGTCAGACACTCCGATACCCTTCCCATCGCCTGCTTTCCTTCACTCACCTGGAGGGCAGGGAAAAACTCAGCTCCGCCACATGAATGCTTATTGAGCATTGCTATGACATAATGATTTTGGGTGATGAAGCACTTACAAGCTCCAGCGTGTTACAGGAAGGCAAACAAACAAAATTTGTCACTTTAACTTGATGAGATTCATTTGTCTTCCACAAGGAATACAAATAACTAACAATTAATACTGATTTAAGTGCCATTTGGGTTCTTGAGTGAGTTCGTAACTAATTTTTATTACCGTTTCCATACATCACTTGAAAATAGCCCAGTGAGCCACATGATGATGTTGTCATTTAATCAAATAAACAAAAACAAATAAAAACACATGCATGCATATATAATTCGTTTCTCTCTTTTTTTAACAAAAACATTTCTTTGACTCTCGTCTTTGCAACCATGTCCTTCTCAAAAGCTGGAAAAGGTCAGAAATCTCAGAAAGACTGTCAGCAGCCCAATTAAGCCTAATTAATGCGTCAGACATCCCAGAAGTGCTGTCCACACACCCAGACACTGCCGTGTCCAACACCGTACCTTAAACAGCCCCTTCAGCATGATGTCGATGATCTTGTACTGCTGGTTGATATCGTTGAGCTCCACCAGGTTCTTCAGAGCATTCAGCTGGTCTTTCCTCTTCGTCTCAAACAAACGTTTGTCTAGAGAAGCAGCTAAGGACCGAGCAATACAGGTCACACATGTTGCCGTGAGCCCACAGATCAGCAAGACGCAGATCGGTAAAAACACGCGCGCGCGTGCGCACACACACACACACACACACACACACACACACACACACATTTCGGGAGTAAGGCAGCCATCGGATACAGATCTCCAGATTGGCATCATGTCTGTGTCTTGGTGCTTCAGGGTCCGCTGCAGAAGAGGGGAGGGCCGGCCCAGCCAGGACCAATAAGGCAACACACAGGAACAGCATGGCCTGCTGGGATACATGGTGGAGAGGTCAAAGGGCAGGCTCCCCTGTGTTATTTATTGGGGAGCATCGACATTCTCATCAATCACCTTTAAATCCCTTACAACAGTGTGTCCCAATCCGGTTCTCGGGGACCAACAAACAGTCCTCTGCACTGTCTGGTAAGGAACTTGGAGGGAGCAAATACATGGTCTGCCAGTCCCCACGGATCGGATTTAGATACACTGCCTTACAATGCATAAAAAAGAAGAGACTGGTAGCAGTTATGCACCTACAGGACAGGTTTAAAATAACTTATCACATTGGCAAAGTAATTTACTTGAAGTGGTTCTGAGTTATTTGAATGCACATTTCCAAAAGTTTTACCATTACATCCTGGAATAAGGTATTGATGAATTAAACCACTCCAGCCCTCCCTGCCCATTACTCTGTCACTAGAACACAGTGAAACATTAACCTTTCCCCTGAAGGCTTAGCCCTTCTAGCAGAGTGCTTCCCCTCCCCTCCCCTCCCCCCCAGCCCCAGCCCCAGCCACACATGCCTCCTTGCCTGAACTGGATGCCAGGCCGTCTGCCCAGCCATTCCTACAGCCTCTGGTTACATTTAACGTCTCAGAACTGACTGCATAATTAAATGAATAATGACAAAAGCCATGACAACAGCATAAACGATTTTACCATCAAGAAATATGTAATAGACAATTTTTTAGTACCTATTATAAAAGGTGTGCCAAGGAAGATAAAAGACACTGCCAAAACCCTCAACGGATGTATTATTTAGGAGACACTCGAGGGACAGGGACAAGACAGGGAGCATGGGGGGTGGGGGGAGCAGACAGGGAGAGGCCCTGGGAAGGATTGACAGACTTCCTGCTTAATATTTAATCTCCTGTAGATGAGAGACGCCAATTCGATGTCAATACACAAAAGAGAGAGACAGAGATCTGGGTCATAGTTCAAAAGATGCCAAAAGAGATTTATCGTAGAACGCGGAGCACCTATGAAACAAAGAGCTAAACCAGTTCTACTAGCGTCATTTTCACGAGCAACTGCACCACCAGATGCACTTTGTGTCGAGATTCTGACGGAATCCACTATTGACAGGAGGGTCTCTGATCTGGATGTTGTGATGCCTCACAAGCACAATTACCATCCTTATCATAAAACGTCTAGGCCACCATATTCATGTTGGTGAAAATGGGGTTGGCACAGCAGCCCTGACACCTCTCTGTTCCTCTCTATGCATGTGGTGGTTTCCACCTACATTCTAAGAACATGCAGTCCAGCTAAGCTTATATGCACGTTTGCTTGCAAGTACTTTGGGAAGAACTGACACTTCCACCTTAGACATTCCCCATACTGTCATTGTCAGCCCCTGGTTCGCTATGACAGACTGCATACTTAGCTACAGAAAATGAATAAATGAATGAATGAATGAATAGCTATTAGTGAATCAAGGCTGGGAAAAAATCAAGAAGCTTAAGCTTAAAATAAGACACAAATAACACGGGGTTGAACAAACTTAACTGAATCCTTAATTGCTAACCTAGTTTATGAAAAGGGTAAGACTGTAATTCAATAAGTGGATGTACAATCCACACGTAAGAAATATTTCCAGTTCATAAACGCTGGCAATTGTAGAGTTATTACGGCAGTAACAGGCTGTCCATCAGTGCCGATACGGCCGAAACAGCGAAATTACGACCAGCCGGCATGCTTTCACGGTGTCACATCTCGTCGCAATCACTAAGTGTACTGGATAATGTACTGGATAATTTATCGGCGTTAGCTACCGCAGACCCTCTAAACACAAACGTGTTTGATTTACTGGCTCGTTAAACCCCAAATCCGCACGACACTGAGCATTTTAACACTCCGTAGGACGCCAACGTGGAGCACACTGTTGAGGAGCCGCATGTGGTTACTCTCCTTCGTGATGTGGGAGAGAAAACATCTGTACTCCTAAGGAAGTAGCTAGCCTGAAAACCAGCGCTCCAATGCTGTAGGACGTGGGCTTCATTTAAATGATATATTTACAGTTAGAGTCCAGTCTGTGTTGTTCAACCGACAGGACATGCAATTCTACTTTTGCTCAAAAGCAATGGCTTCATGATCTCGTTGCATAGATTTGCATACACAGATCAGGGCAACCAGCCGTCCTTCTCTTCGTAAATTCAATGCATCGGTAACCCCTTGTTAGTCTTCTCCAAAACATCTCTATTTCGAAATCATGCCATTCAATTTCACAATTGCCAGGATTATTACTTTGCAACCACTCGGCTTCTGGTGTCGGAGAGAACTGGAAATACAGCCACCTTAAAACCCGCCACATATCATTCAAGCGTAGGCACAGTATTGAACTATATATAATCTGGCTAACTAGTCAGCTTCAAGTTGAATCAACGAAGTCAAGCAACATCTCAGAGAATCTGTAGCCAACACAAACCGGCCAGCTGTACAGTTCACTCACCTTTAAAAATACAAACGACCGGAATAATAAATTAAATCTGTAAATAAAGCCGGTTAACTCCAACACCTTTGTGAAAAATAAACACGCATCCGTAGGTCAATTTTTATCCATACTTTAAACGATCATTTACGTACAATGATTGCTTCCTCCACTCAGCCAGCGCCACGACCGCACCGGCTTCCTTCGGCGAATGACAGATACCGATTTTTAAAAATGATGTAGTTTCCAGACGGAAGATTTTGAGCGACACACAATAAGCAAAGTATTGGTGCGCACTGAGCCCTCCCAGCGTAATAGGTTCGCCACCTTTGTCAGTCAAACTGGTACTTTCGGAATATCAGAAATTTATCTTCGCATTACAAAATGATTTTATTTAATCAACTCATTTACAATTAAATGGATAAAGTCTCGAACTACCAGAAATGAATTTTAAAGTAATTTAATCGACAGGCGGTGTTTTGAAAGCGTATAGATTACTGTAACAGGAGAACATTGTCAGGCATCGAGTGAGGGCAATCAAAACCTTTAACTGCCAAGAATAATACAGCGCATCAGTCGTGTCACAAACAGTACGTGACCATGCATTAGCCACGTGAATTAGTGTGCATATGTTCCCACGGCGAAGTCGCACCAGCAGAGAGAAAGCGGTCCGGCACGTCTACCAGGCAGAAGGTCAAGGAGAAGGCGGATATTTAAGCAGCACCGTGAGGCTGCCTCAGCCTACCAATGAGATGTATGTGCTTGGGGTGAAGGGATAGACATGAAGTATAGAGAAACACGCTGAAATGTGGTATCCTTACAAAGCAAAGGCTCAAGTGGCCATCTAGGTACAGAATGTAAGATGGCATTATGCTTTACTACAGCACAGAAAGGCAACAAGCTTGTAGGTAATATGGCACGTGTAGGAGTACTAGTTCAAATCCCAGCAGGGTTACAGAAATTGATGCTATATACTATATACACCCAGCAGAAAAAGCTGCAAGCTATTTTAACAGCTTTCATTCAAGGCGGCTAAATGGATAAATGCCAAACCATGGTATGTTACATTTACATTTATAGCATTTGGCAGACGCTCTTAACCAGAGCGACTTACATAAGTGCTTTAAGACTTCACAATG
>JABFEB020000044.1:1830649-1847449 GCA_019775895.2 Stomatorhinus ivindoensis
GCTAGCAGGAGCTAATAAAGACACCCAGAAATGGTGAGTATAACGACGGTGCTAATGGTAGCTAGCGGGAGCTAATAAAGACACCCAACAATGGTGAGTATAACGACAGTGCTAATGGTAGCTAGCGGGAGCTAATAAAGACACCCCACAATGGTGAGTATAATGACAGTGCTAATGGTAGCTAGCGGGAACTAATAAAGACACCCAGCAATGGTGAGTATAACGACAGTGCTAATGGTAGCTAGCGGGAGCTAATAAAGACTAACAGTGACAACAGGGATACAGGCTGTGTCACAGTAGCGCAGCAGGTGTTGGCAGAAGGAGCCCAGAGTGTTGTCCTCAGTAGGACGGTCCGGAGCAGTGAATGCATTTTCCTCCATGCCCGGTACCCCGGTACACTGCTCTGCCAATCTGGGAAGGCAGAGGAGATGCATGAGATCCTCCCTCCCCTTCACCTCAGCCTTCGGTCTCTGAAATGGTGCTGCGACATGGGGCGGCTGACCTGCAAGCTGCCTGGAAGCAGGTCAGGGCCTGCAGCAGAAAGGCCCCCGCTGCAGAGGACTGACCCCTGGCTCCTACCCCCGTCTGCTTTCAGTGAGACGGAGGGGAGGAGAGTGGGTTCAGGAAACACGTGCACTGCAATGTGCCCTGTTCACAGGCAGCCAGACCTAGAGCCTGATGTGACGGATTGGCTTTGCTGGTCACTAACTGGCTGAAACTCACTGAGGCCCTGCGATTTGCAGGGTTGGGCAACGGCAGCTCCTTACATCTGTCCATCACAGCCTCCACCACCTTCTTCAGCTCTCTGTACTGCACAGGGCTGGACTGGTGGTTTAGCCTGAGGTAGGGCACAGGCCATAGAAAGACTCACATATGCAGAAGCAAGTCTGAGGCTCCACTTCCTCTATCTAAGGTGAATTCTGTGTCCTTTTCAGTCATACTTGTGCTCTGGTACGTTTGTATGGCGATGGGAAGCAGTGCCCCTTTTTGAGAAACAGAACGCCCCCCTGTGTCTGGCACCTGAGCAGGGCCGTGGCAGCTGAGACAGCCTGCATCGCCACCTGCAGGCAGGGTGAGGCGATGCCCTCTAGCACCACCTCTACTGCAGCGGAATACACCAGAGCACTGGGGAACAGACCGAGTCTGACCGGCTGCCTGTATAGAAGGATGGAGAGAAGGCAAAAAAAAGAAAGATACAGAGAAGCAGAAGAAGCAAGAGAAAGAGCAGAAGTGCTTCTTTTATAAAACATAAATAGGTGCATTACAAAATTAAAGTGATAACTTGCATGAATACAAAATAGGTCCTTTATTTCACTTAAGTTCGTTCCACATTTTATGAGCTGGGTCTTTCATCTCGTCTAGCAGAAACTTGCTGTAATTTAGGGTTCCCCAATTTCGGTTATGGAGGGCCAGTCTGCAATGCGATTTGCAGATTCTCCTCCTCAAACACATCTTAATCAGCTAACTGCCAGCTTTATCAGGCATGTTTCAGCAGGGAAATCTGCAAACTGTGTTGCAGGCTGGCTGGTCCTCCAGCGCCGGAAAAGGAGAGCCCTGCTGCCATTCCTCCATCGGTGGGGCCTACCGGTCCAAGATCTCGGTGAGCAGCATCAAGCCCTGTTTCTGCACCTCCACGCTGGTCAGGGTCAGTGCCTCCTTCAGGCTGCGCACGAGGGGTTCGATACCTGCAGGAGCCCCAGGTTACACACCTGACATAATCACCCCGTTGTAGTGAAGGTGCATGACCACACAAACAGGCATCCCTCACAATCAGTACCAGGCTGGGCTCTGCATTACAGTGCACTGGAGTAATTTACTGCCGCTTGAGCGTGAAATGCAACCACAACCCCACCCACCCCCCCACGCTTACCGTAAACAGAGTGACACTGGGAGAAAAACAGCGGGTCCTCTGTCATCAGCAGCAGGCAGCTATACACTGACCACAGCAGAACCTCACTACGGCTGCAAAGGCGCTCGCACAGGAACTCTGCGAAAAACATGCGCGTGTGCGTGCAGGCAGACATGCGAGGCAGATTACGCAGCCGACACAAGACGCGTCCCGGCTGCCTGAGCACAGCGATCACAGATGGGAGCATGAAGACTAGGTGCGAATACTAGCACAGCTAGTACAGATGTTAATACAGATGTTAGCGCAGATGCAGGAGGAAGGGGAGAAAATGACTGATGGCTGGGGGGTGTCAGGCTGTAAGGGTCTGAGACATTTGAGACACGTGTGTGTGTCTGTGTGTAGCTGGGGGGTCAGAGAGGGACCCACCGGGAATGTCGGCCTGGATGAAGGCAGGGCAGTACTGGCTGGGGGAGTGTACCAGCACAGCAGCTATGCACTGGGCACTGGTCACCTGCAGACTTTCATCTCCACTCAGCAACAGCTGCAGCACATGAGCAGACATGTATGAGACACCGACGGCCCGGGCACTCGGCCAGCGGCAGCGGTCGCGTCTGCACAGCTTGTGACGTCAGGCCCATTCTGACCTTCTTGAGGACCAGCGGAAGGCAGCAGGTCTCCAGGCTCAGCTGGGGCTCCCGCTCCGTGGGAAGGTTCATCAGCAGGGACACGATATCACCCATCTTTATCGCCTCCTTCAGGAAGCCTGACAACCACACAAGCAGAGGATTACATGTGAATCACCAAGCAGACTGAGTGCGATATGTACTCAGCTCTGATAATAGTTATAGTGCATCTATACACCATCCAACCGCTTATTCAATAAAGAGTAACAGGGGGGGGGGGGCTTGGGCCTGTCACTGCACATACATGAAGCAAGGGTGATCACAGGGAACTCATTCAATCACAAAACATGGGACAATGGTTCCCTCACCTTTCATGCTCAGTCCTACTCTCTCTAGTGATGGCCTATTGTAGCTTCATGAACCATTTGCTGTATTTTATGACACCAGTAGATGGTGCTCTCTGGCCAAAAAAGGGCTCAAAGCATGCGCCAAAACAAACCAAGAGCACCATCTAGTGGGGTTAGACAATATAGAAAGTGGTTCATAAATTGGTTCACTACCAACCTCTCCTTGGCCCCACCACTTTAGCTGCCCCCACCCATTATCTGGACACACCCCTTTATTTGCTCCACCCCTTACATTGGGCCCTACCATCTCACTAGTCCCCACCCCTGCCACAATTAGATAGACTACGACTCTGTCCCAATTCAGGGGCCACACCCTTCTAAGGCTGCATTCGAAGACCGAATGCAACACAGTGGCACGACATGGCTGTCCCATTTCGAAGACTTCTTCAAATGCAGCCTACAAACATATTCTTGCTTTCCTGGGCCATGAAGGATCCAGCTGATGTGCAACCCAATCTATCCCAAGGTTCCTTGTGCGGATTTTTAGAAGGACGTGGTGTACAAAGGCCACGTTCCTTTGAAGAAAGCAGGCAATGAATTGGGACCCAGCTAATGGCTCCCCTGCCTCCTTACCCAGGCAGTTGATGGTGAGTTGTGGAGAGCAGGCATGGTGCAGTGTGTGCAAAACCTGTATGCAGACCCTGTCCTTGAGGGCTGGGGGCAGGGCTTGGGCAGCCCCAACGCATACCCACACCCTGTGGAACACGTAGCACACAGATGCCTTGAGTGCTTCATCTTGGGGCAGCAATGCCAGGCTCAGCTGCTCCACCAGGGACACTGTAGGAAGGACACAGATCAGCACCGCGATGACCTGAAAGACACAGGGACGCACGAGGCCCAGACATCTGCAGCAGGAGTGTAACACAGCAGGTGTAAAGTACATTTTCGCGACAGATGGTGGTAAGGCGGGACTGTATGGGTGGGTCACAAACCACCTGTGTGTTCCAGACAAATTAGACAAAAAAGACACAACCCTGTAAAAAGTAGACAAGTGTGCACCTGTGTGTATGTGTGCCCAGAAAAAGGGGAAGCAACACATATAAACCATTTAATAGCCCAGACTGAAATAAAAACTAGTGAATATGACAGCAGCAGTGGGTTATTGAACATGTAATTTTCTGTCCAGCTGTGATATAGACCTTTGCTTCTATTCACAAACTACAATGGGAAACAAACAACTCTGATGACTGTAAGAGTGTGCAGACATACACTGGCACAAAACACCCATAACGTCTGATATTTGAGTGGACAGTCAGTTATGTTCAACCCTAACCCTGCATGCTTGTGCTGCGTGCTGGATTTTCTGTAACAAGACTACAGTACCAAGTAAAAATTTAAAGGTCCCTAGAATGTTTTAAATGTAAAAAAGCAATAAGGAAAATGTGCACATTGAAGTGTCAAGGCCTTACCATGATGTGTGACAAGGGCTTGGGGCAGAGCGGGCATAGCGTCCAGCAACTTTCCCAGGAAGTTGAAGGTGGGCAGTGATTCTCGCAAGCAGGCCCGGTCGCACAGCTGGTTTGATCGCAAGTCAGGCCGATTGCATCGAACGAAGCAAGCGAAACAGAGAGAAATGACCAAACAGTGTCTGCCAGTCAAGAAGCAGCACAACGCCATGCTTTTTTTCCCCCAGCGGCTCGGTGTACATTGAATTGTTGTGATATTCTAGCTGTAGCTTTCCTAATACCATCCACTGCCTATTACCCTGGTGGCCTATATAGCCTGTGGCATTCAAAGCTGATGACAGAAGAGGGGACTGACGTTCACTGCACCCAGGGTTTAGTAGACAAACCACCCTCTAACCACATTGCTGCCTACTTCCGGTTTCTCGCCCCCCCTAGACTTTCCAGACAGGCTTATCTCCCCCACAAGTCTAGACACAAAACCTACTAAAATCTGGGGGTGGCACTTCTCTGCGTTTGTGTGGCCCAGAATGTGTGACTGCTGAGGTCAGGGGGAAAAGAATGAGATTTGAAAATGAGCAAGGAATGTAAATTAAAAGGGAAAGGAAACACTGAGCGGAACAGAGGTCACAGCAACGTGAGCACATCAGAGTGTAACTACAGCCATTCATGTCCCTCCTCTCTCACTCACCTGGGCCTGTAGCTCCTCCAGGACATACTGTATGCACTGCTCACTCTGTAGCTCCAGGAGCAGATGAACGAGCACTAAAACGTAAACATGAGCTCACTCGTTTAAGCAAGCAAACAAACAAGCAGCATCAGAGTCGAGCCATCTCCCATAAGGGGTTGGACATCGGCTTGAACTACGTCACACAATCAAAGAGAAGCACAGGAGGGATGTTCAAAGAGAATGCAATCATCTAGGGGTGAATATGGTCTAGCAAGCTCACCCTGGATCACCTGCTCCAGGGCGAACGGCTCCTTCGTGGTTTGAAGCATACCTAAGTACAAGAAAGGTATTAACAGGTTTTTATTATCTCTCCTAATTGTCCTTTTGCTTGTAAGGCAAGGATAAATTCCAACCAAGGTCATTACCTGTTACTTTAAACATCATGTTTCTCTGTGTCCTCACCCACAGAGCCGCTCTTTAACTCACTTACCCAGAAGACTACTGACAAAGTGCAGGCTGACCCTGTGATCCTGGAGAAGCACCTGCTTCAGGGCCTCAGGACATCCTCTTAGCACCTCGCTGACACCAGCCAAAGCCACAGACTTGCGCACTGACTGAGAGTATGCGTGACGAAGATATTATTTATATATGTTGAGGTTTAAATTGTGTTGTTATATTCCTTTACATCACTGATGAGTATAGAAAAAAGTGGATTGCTATTATTATATTTGGATTTGTGTAAAAAGTGGTTAATTATATCGAATACGAGTGTCCTGGACACTAGGCTCTGACGTCATTCTTACCGAAGCGTCCTCGTTCTGCATTATTTCCATGACACACGCGACGCAGAATGTGGTCACCCTGCCCCCAGGGAAGGCCGCGCATCCCGACCACCGCGGGTCGTGGCCCTGGTGAGCCTTCTCATAAAAAATGTCCATGCACGACATTTTTAGCGTTGCAGTTTCAGTGTTATTCCTGTTTGGGTAAAATGGGAAATATGGACCACGGGCTTGTATCACGAAGCAGTATTTTCCTGCTTAGCCGGATATCTTGTCGGATTTATGGTAGTCTGACCTAAATGCAAGTGAACTAAGATAAAGTCCACTTAAACTGAGGTACCTTAAATCCGACAACATAACGCTAGACAATGAACACGGGCTAGTAACATATTGTTATCCCACGCCTGTAAATTAGCGCACTTTCATTCATATATAGTTAATTTATTTATTTACACTTTATGTGAGTAAATCATTTCTATAGCGGAATGTGTTTACACAAACTTACGTGTTTATGTACAATGATAAAGCCACCGAAAATATTCACCGCTGGTTTAAGGGTTAGCGCTGAACGACGTTTTGGCGGGATTAACACCGACCAATCAGAGCTCAGAGCTGCACTGGGAGACGCTCATCCGCGGGGGTTTTCAGCGATTCTTATGGATTTGTGTCTTGTGTTTGTAATTCAATATGACTAATTTCACTCCGTGATATTTAAATATTCTGTCGCAAACAAACAACAATTACGCGATTGTATGTGTCACATTTGGTCTTAAATCTGACCTGATAGTGAACGGGTTTCCCATGGGTCAGCTGGTTGACGAGAGATTTTCAAGTCTGCACATACGTGCTCGCGCATATACATGTATGTGAGAGTTTTATTACTTTGTATGTTTTACAAACTTTCACAATGTTTTTGATGTAGATAATTTTGGTTTGTTATCGAATAATATAGTTTTGCCGAAAGATTTCTTGCGTGATTGAGTATCTTATGGAGTTAAATACTTGTCTGGGATTAAGACATTTCTGTTTTATGTCTTTTGTGGCTAAGTTGTTTTATTATTTATGGTCAAACCATTTGTAAAAATTAAGCTTGTCAAGGCGACGTTTACTGGATGCATGCTACGTGAACCAATGAGCATAGCAGCCAGTCCTCAGCCCGCCTGGAGCTGCCAGAAGTGCTGACAGTGCACCCTCAGACCCTGTTTGTATCCACGGCGACGACTGTTTTGTACATCTGTTGCGCATCTCTGAAGGGAGACGGAGGAGGGGGCGGAATTTTGCTGCAAGCAGACCAGCATGGCTATGCATTTACGTTCAGACTTCACAGTCACGAACACGAGTGTGCACAACCAAACAGTTTGGCCTAATTTTCTGGTTTGGCGGAGTGGACTTGTCGATGGTGATATTTGTACTGTATGTCATCATCTCACAAACACCTACTGCGCAGAAATGCTGGAATCATGTAAAAGGCTTTAAAGTAGTATTTTAAAATAAAAATGCACACAAAGAAACAGATCTTACTGAATTTGCAAGAGATATCATAATCCCGTTTTAATACATACTTAAAACAATATATAATGTATGATTTGATGAACTCCTATGTATATTATATACTGTCACACACTAATACATGTACTTCCACTGTATTGATTCTGTTGAACAGTATAAGCCACATCCGGTTTCATGTTCAATTGTTTATTTCAGCCATCTAACATTTGCATGTGAGGTTCTGTATTTAATTCTTTTTTGGGGGTGGAAGGTTTCCACAGCATTCCTGTCACTTCATATGAAACTGAGAGCCAGAGTGGATCAAGGACATAGAGAGAACACTAAATTCAGGGCAATTTAGAGGGAGGTTTGTGAGGCTCCCAGTACCTATAACAACAATTCTATTCTAACAAACTTCATTATAAAGGCCATGACAACCATTTTTCTTAGCCAGAATCTGGGGAAAGGATGTTGGGATGGTTTCTTTGACTGCTCACCAAAGGTAGCACCAGTATTTTAATCTAAAGTAGGATGCAATAGCCACAGAACATCAAAAAATTGACACGGTTCACTCAAGATATCCTGTGTGACGTCAGATGGTTTCAAAATTATTAACCAAGGAGTGAGTCATTTTCACAACTGAGCTCTGAAAGATGTTGTTAGGAAGTAATGGTGTTTGGGGCACATTAAACACGGTACAGCCGTGCAGCACTACATGACCAGCTCCCTCGGATCAGGGGATCATTTTTCTTTCTTTTTCATATGAGAAGCCAGATAAAGGTACGTGCAGTTCAGCCCGATCTTTCATGTTTTTGTTTGAAATATTCAATCTTTCTTTGACAGCATTTCAGACAGCCACCGCTAACAGGACTCTGTCACTGCAAACCTCTGTCATTTTGACTTCTAAAAATTGTGGTCAGGTTTTTTTTTGTTTAAATTATATATATATATATATATAATGGACAAGAAAGGAAGAGGTCTTTTGTAAGTGCATGAGGGGGGTCAGGTGGGAGGGAGATATAGAAAACAGAAGATGTGACGTGTCGCCAAAGCAGTATAGAACTCGACAGCTGTCCCCATTTGGCACTGATAGCCACTCATAACACTCAGAATGTGAAACACACAGCAAAACCCAAACTACGGGACCATCCTACCGTGGCAAGAATCCATTGTGCTCATGGAGCATGTCATCAACTTGCGTACCATTCCCGGCGAAGAGAGACACAAGATGACTGGTAAAGCCAGAGCTGAAATTAATCTCCTCTAAGGTTAGTCTGTTTTTTTGTCTTTTAAAATATTTATACAGAAACTAAATCGGCATGTCTTTGACTGTACTTTTAATAGCTAATGTTCGGTATTATTCTGTGAATTTTGTGGTTTTCCTGAGGGTGTCAGTGCATATTTAATAAAGGGGAACACTTCCTGGGCAAACGCTTGGCTGTGGGTTCTGCCCTTTTGTACATGTTACTATTTGAAAACTGAAGAGCAATGATATCGAGAGCTTATACAGTATGTTCTTTAACGTTTTCCTTCTCGGCAAGTCACCCTTGTTGTTGAAAGGAATGCCTGTCCATCTTGAGAAAAATCAGTGTAAAAAAAAAACAGGTGAAAAGTTTATCCATGAGAATAGATCCATAATCCTCATCTACGAAAGGGTTCATAGTAGAATGGGAAAGATTTGTTCTTGTCCTCTGCTCCTGGCAATAAAGTGAATGCTTTAGAATGGGATAATTTGGTGTGTGGTTAGGGTTAGGGTCATATTGGTACAGGGTTTCCCACTTTACTGGGGAACCTTAAAAGCAGTTCACAGGAAGGTCCATAATTAGTCTAAATTGTGTGCGACGTACAGCAAAAACATGTAGATGACACGCAGATGGGGGATGCGTCTTGCGTTCCAAATCTGAAGAACAACATCATGTTTATTTTTGTTCCTTGAAATACCGCATTTTTGATGAAGAAATGCAGGACAACTCTTCATAATGGAGTACATTCAGTGTGTATTTTGACACGTTCACATTTATAGAAAAAAGACAGAGAAAAAAGACAGGGGAGAGACAGGTATTGGGGGGTGTACAGGAAATGAAAATGAGATCAGTTATATACAGAACAAAGAAATACTCAAAGCACATAAATAATGTATAAAATATTTTCAGAGGGTGTTTTGACATAAGCTGAAATAATACATAATTCATCCATGGAATAATAGAGTGTTCGCAGTTCTTTGGTGTAGAGCAACTAAGCCAAACAATATATTTGAAAAGACCAGCTAATTAACAACAGAGGTAGAGGGATAGCTAGCAAACATTTTCCATACACCTCCATTCATTGATTTATTTTTGGATTTGACGAGCACCCATGATAAATAAGAATGTTCTCTCTCATACCACTTACAGTCACGTAATTCAAGTCCCTAATCTGTAGATACACACTACCAGTCAAAAGTTTTTTCACATTTATTTATTTTATTTATTAATTTTTATTCTTGCTAAGTATTTTAAAGTAGAGTGAAATCAAATTAAATGTTTCCTTTATAACATGGAAAGAGTATGTAACAGTGCATGTCTGACATCGTATTAACTGATCGTGTGGTGATGGCAAATTCTACGCTGTCCTTTAACTTGAAATGCACTAGTTAACTGTTTCATCCCATGAATCAGAGCAGCATTTAATGTCCCTTGCAGAAAGAATATTCAATTGAAATTTCAAAGTTAAACCCTATAGGCATGAATCTTACTGTGTATTTGCAGCAAAAAACATACCTGAAATAATTCTAATGCTGTAATAAATGTTATGGTCTAATCTGTACCCTCTTCATTTGCTCTCCTGCCGTCTTCAGCCAGCTCACGCCATTCCTCACGTCCGTCCCATTCATTCTTCTGTGGGGGCGACACGGATCACAGCTGTGGGGATTCACCTTCTGACGCCTCAATATCCCACAATCCCCTGCTCCCCGACAACCACATTCCCTGTAGCGTAGCCCACTCCTCCCGCTCCCCTTGTCCAATGTCAGTGAGAAAGCCGCCGCTGAGGAGGACTTCCTTGGGGTCCATCTCCCCCAAGCGTCTGTACAGGAACCTGTCAGTCAGGCTGCGCGCCAGCGAGACCCCCGCTGAGCGTGAGCGCTCCAAACACTACCACAAGCCCCTGCCCTCTGTAAGAGCCCACCGGCCTCCCTGACCTTCGACATGGGGGACTACATGTTTTGTGAAAGTGAATTGTAATCTGTGATTATTCTCTGCACCTACTTTTAAATGGTCATATCATTACTCTGGTCCTAACTTTCAGTTAGAGTATGTTTTCAAATCTCCTCATTGACACTTCTCTTATTTCTGTGTTTGGTGTACGCATTCTACGTCTGCCAATACAATAATAAACATAATAATGAATATAATAATCAAATGGTGGTAGGTAGTCCAACTCTAACATTCCAGCTGTAATAATATTGTTAACAAGCATTTCCTTAATGTTGTCTCACAAAAATGTACTTCTCTTTTTCAGTACAAGAGTCTATGGGAGGCAGTGGAAAATGAGGACACCTTAGCTGTGAAGAGCATGTTATCCAAGGTCAAAGAGGAGGACAGAGAAAGGAAAAAGGAGGGAAAGGGACAGAAGAGGGAGGGCGAGTCAGAGGATTGGGGGGTGAACGATGTAAGTGAAGAGGGGCTGGTCCCCCTCGATGTGGCCATACTCACCCAGAATTCCCTGCTGCTACGCATTCTCATCAAGGCTGGTGCCAGGCACAACCCCCACTGTGAGTCTGGTCCACAGTTTCACTTCGATATACTTCAGACTTGGCTGAGAATTAATTATGATGTCACTTCAGCTTCTGATGATGTAATGCTGTGAATCTGGTGATGTACTGTTGTGAATTTAAAGGCACATCTACTGTAACATACCCGAGGGGTGAGGTAAGACAGAGTGCTGAATGGCACAATATGAATCCAAGCTGCAATAAAAGCTCATGTGAGGAGTAAAGGAGGCCACACTTCTGAATAAAACCTCTCGTCCATGTAGGATGTTTACTACATTACTATGGTCAGAGGCCCCTGGGCTATTGGAGTTGTTAGAAACCTCTCAACTATTTTATATAATGTTGTAGTTGCTGGCAATGATAAAAGTTTAAAAGGGATTTTAAATTTAATTAAATAAGGTTAGTTGAGGCCCCTTTTAGCAGAGGCCTGGATAAGCCCATGCATTAAGTGCCCCAGTTGGTTTCTAAAATAAGATCCCCTGACAAAATCATGGCTTTTTAAATAGCTTGCAGTGTGATTCACATTTAAATGCTGTCGTTCGCAGTGCATTCCCCCCCTGAGTGGGCAGCCAAGCTGAACTCCCTGGTGGAGCTGGCGGGAGCCAAGCTGGGGGAGTGGAAGGAGCTGATGCTGGAGAGAGCTGACGGCCAGGAGCAGGCCAGCGCTCAGCAGCAGCTGCGGATCTGGACGCTCCGTCGGCAGCTCTACTGCAGGATGCGGGACAGCTTCCAGCGCACAGGTACAGCCTGGTTCTAGGGTGAGGTCTGGTACCGGTACTGGCGGGCCGAGTCGCTTCCTTTCCCGGCTGCGGCTGTGTTGCTCCTTGAGGAGGCCATCTGGAACAAACAGCTGTACCTCTGTCGTGTCTGCATTTTCGTCTTTATATTAATTACGGCCATTTAATCGTTCTGCTGAGTAATAATTAGTTTTTATTTCAGGCATTTGGCAGTGCATCTGTCCGATTTATCGATCACAGAGAGCTGTAGGGGGAAAGTGTGTCCTGTTCAGTATTCATAGATGAGTTAGGACTCACTGCCCATGAACAGCAGGGCTTCGGTTCAAATTCCACAGCCAACAGACTGAGGATCCTGAGCAAGACCCTTCACCCCCAGCTCCAGGGGTGCTGCATGCTGGCTGACCCCCTGCTGTGGCGCCCAAGCTTGCTGACATTTGTAAATGTATCTCAAGGGAGCTAGATGGGACAGGCAAAATGACAGTATCCCAATGGGGGTCAATAAGATAATTCTATTCTATTCTATTCTATATCATGTAGGGTGCAGGGCTAAAGTAGCAATGTCACTTCCACCAATACTGACATAAAAGTTTGGTGGCTTGGATTGAACATTAATCAGTTTTATTGAAAGTAGCAATCTGAGCTGGATTCTCTGCTTACGTTCCATGAAAAGCACACAAGCAAGGAATCTCGGTGACCTTTTTTACAGTCTGTGTGTGTGTGTGTGTGTGTGTGTGTGTGTATGTGGGGGTTCTCTATCCCCTGCTCCCAGTTCTCCCAGGCCCGCCCAGCTCGGTCTCACTGCAGGTGACTGGGGCTGGTTCATTGACCGTGTCTTTCAAAGAGGCAAACCGGAGTGCTACGGGATTGGTCTCCTGCTTTAAAGGTGGGTGGGGCAGTGGGAGGAGCTTTGTATCTTAAAGTGACAGTGACCATTTCCTGTTCAAAGCAGAGTTCCAGTTACAGTTAAACCAGTAATCAAGAGTTTGTGGAAGCGTAAGGGTCGGGCCATGCTTAAATGCTGTGCGATTGTGCAGGCTACCTAACTTGCGTTAATTCTGTAAAATGCTGAGCTTCAGAAAAGTGTGATAATTTGGAGGAAGCTTGGGTGACAAGCTGAAGAGAGTAAACCGAGATATTACAGCTGCTCAGTCAGCCTCTGCTGATCTAATCTGTGCCCCATGGGGTATTTGCAAGGTCAATAGATTGAATTAAAAGATTGATATGCAATTTTGGCAAGTGCATGTGAACATAAGTCTAATCAGCAACCATGGAAGTATAACAGTGAGGGGTGGGAAACCAATGTCGTCCCTGCCACAGTGGAGTGGAGTTCCTCTGCCACTTTCCAGTCCATCTGCGGATCCGACCTGGTCATGGCCGCCAGCAGCCTGGCTTACATCATCACCGGACTGGAGCCTGTAAGACACCTCAGGAGTCATGAACACACACTCTGCACGGCTACTCGCTAAGTGCTAAGAGTCCTGCGTCACATGCATTTCTCCGCAGGGAACACACTACTTCGTGAGAGTAAGTGCCTGCAACATGAAGGGATGGGGCCCAGCCCAGGGTTCCAAGCCGGCCAGCGCCGCCCCCTCCAGTGAGTGTGTGACTGCGGCTCATCTCCGCAGCCTTTTATCTTCTGAACGCTTCATGGATTCTGCAGTCTCTTTTCTTGAGCCACGTCTCCCCCTGCAGGCTGGCAGGAGTGCAGTGGTGTCAAGCAGCGAGCCAGGAGCCAGGCTGTCGAGGTGAAGAGGCTACTAGAGCAGATCAGAGAACCGCAGTATGGAGGGTACTGCACAGGTACACACAGAGAGCATAGTGTGCAGAATGAGGCATATTCATATAGTATAAGGACCCCTGACAGTGTAGTATTGCACAGCATAGCACAACATAGTATAGTGTAGTATAGTATAGCATAGAATACCATAGTATGGTGTAGTGAATGACAACATAGGATAGAATATCGTATAGTAGGTTCCAGGAACTGTGCATTTTGTATGCACTGCTTGATATAATGTTTCAGAATAAGATATACCAATATTTAAGGAAATAGCTTCCAGACCCTATTTAAATCTGATTGTCTACTTTCGGTTCCCACTCGTTCCTTCTTCCATCTCCACTGCACGCCCAGCCATCTTCCCCTTCTCCGTTTTGCTCACCTTTGCCCTGTTCTCCACAGAGGCCTCCAGGCGGCCGGGGACCAGTATGCGTCAGTCCCTTTCCCGCAGCCTCAAGCAGCTCTTCCACTCTGCCACGAAGTTCATCAGCCTCCTGCAGAGGTACGAGCCTCGGCCCTCCTTCTCTACTGTTTCAGCACCAGAGATTAAGATTTTTTGCACAAACAGAGGAATTGTCAATGCCAACACCCTGGCAGGTCAGACTTACACTTGTAACTGCAATATTGAGCAGAATGAGACTCATTACAGTTTATTTCTTTCGATTTTTCATTTCACCTTTCCTCATCTCTAGGGGTGTTTATCTGGCTGCTGTCTTCTACCACAAGGAGAAGATCCTGCTGACCTCAAACAACCAGCTCCCATTGTTGGAGATCCAAAGCTGCCCTACCTCGGTCACTCAGGACTTCCTGTGGTTTGCCAAGGTGCTCATTCTCTCAACACACATGACCGCTTTATGCTCAACGTGCAGCTTCGTGGTGGCGTGCAATTCTCCGCCTGTAATGTGACTTTCAAACATGAATGAACTGCCTTAATTGCTACAACAGCTCTATTTACTCTACCTAATTTAACTCTCTCTCTTTGCCTCAGCTTTCTTGTGCTTGGCTGCAGGTTCCTTGCCTGCAACAAGCTCTCTCTTCATCATTGTCTTCCTCCTCATCCCTCCTTCAGAGCAGGTGCAACATCCTACAAGCTGTCGCACAGCTGCAGGTAAAAAACAAAAAAAAAAAAGGACAAAGGGTAGGTCCCTCTGCCCATCGCCACCTCAGGTCCCGATCCCTCTCTCCCTCTTCTTAGTCCTCCCTCGGCACCGAGGATTTGGGTCAGGTATACTACGAGCCCCTGAAGGATAACCATGGCAACGTCTTGCTGGTGACCTTCAAGGAATGCTTGCCAAACGCCCAGTGTCCTGAGCGCCTGCTCCACTGGGCCTCCCTCTCCTGCTTGGACAGGACCAGGCCCGTGCTGACGCCCACCCCCACGGCCATGGAAGTGCTGACCGAGCACCTGAAGGTGATCACATGACCTCACGGTCGGCGTTAGCGCGGCGTGTTGGACGCCATTATTTTTAGCTGCAAGCAACTGAATGGCATTTACCAACTACTATAGCACTCAAACCTACTGGTTCTAGAGTGCAACAACAGCTGCCGGCTGTTGGTAAGAAACAGTTACCTCCCGGCGCCTTATTCTCGGTCTTGCCATCTCCTTCTGATGTGAGTTTTAGCTCCAAACAGGTTTCGGGGGGGGGGGGGGGGGAACTTACTGACACGCCCACCCCGGCTTTACCCCCCAGCCCCAGGAGAAACAATCCACTGCCCGTGAGGACCAGGATTTCTCTGAGTGCTTCAAAACGGGTCCGTCCAAAGAGCCTTCTGCCACTCTGACAATGGGGATCGTGGGGGAAGGGATTTATATAATCTTGATAATTAGCATCTGCAGCAAATAGTAACAAGAAATAATGGGACTTACAAATGCATGGACTCAAACCCATCAGAGTTTCCCCTCTGCCCCCCCCCTAAACTGCCATGTGCTCGAAGTGACCTCCCCCCCCCATCAAACACTGCTCTCAGCCTCTCATTGTGCCAGCGAAGAGAGAGCATGTGTAATCAGGGCCAATAACTCAGGCACAAAAGAAACATTCTGTGTCTAACCTTGTTGGCGGTGGCGAGCTCCCTGCTACGGGAGGTAATTCACAGCCGCGGCGAGCGGCTGAAATGCACCGTCCCCTTTCAACATCCGCGCTCCATCAGGGTCTGCCGCCGTAGCAAAAACAAACAACAAATAATCGTTTGACTCTTACCCTGATGCCAGCTTGGGTTCTATCAGGGTGATGGCGCACCTTCAGGCTTGTTTACCCACAAATCACCGGGGGAAGACTGGTTTCTCCGGTTGGAGAGGTCAGAGGTCAGAGGTCAGGGGCCGACGATGGCTTCCACTCAGCTACGCGTATTCTCAAGCAATAACATCGACATCCGTATTATCAACCCAAGAATACCCGTGGTCGAGATAGGAGCACATGGACTCTCTCTCTCTTTTTCCTTTCTTTTTTTACCATCTCATCCTCTGAGCGCCGGAGGCAGAGGAGGGGTGTCTGTGGACAGGTGGACAGCAACCTGGAACAGCAACAAAAGCATATTTACAAAGGCTGTCATTCTGTGTTATGCAGCGTTGTGGTTATACGCTCCTGTTATATGGGTCTACGTGTAAAACTTGGCTGTGTTGAGGAGACGTGTCTGAAACGTGAACCCGGTCACTGTCACGGGGGCAGCGACAGACCGGCTGAGGACACGCGGAGAGTCGCACCCAACATGGCCGTGGTCGGACAGGGACAGAGCAGCAAGTCAGGAGGTCGGCTTCAGGTGTGACACGACGCATCAATCAAACGCTACGCGGAGCGATGGGCGTCCGTTCCGCTCTGCGTCTCCCGATGGCTGGCAGAGAGAAGTACGGCACGTCTTTGCGGAACAAACACGCAGTGGCGCCGGCTAAATCAGTCCGTCTGTTCTAATAAGCGTCGCATGCAGGCCCAATGGGACCCACAGTCACGTTTTATCCACCGCCCAGTCGGACACATCACTTGACCCTGTACAACCCAATTATGGTTTTATTCCTGTGATATTTGTGCAGTGTGTAAGTCCAGTGTGTCAAATGCCGATCTAACGAGCTAAGCTACATTAAACGGGGACGCTGCTAACGTCGCAGACATTTCCCTGTGAGCGACTTAAGGCGGGCCGTTAGACTTTGCAGAGCGGAATCCGTGGAGATTTCAGAAAAAGAGAAAACGCAGAGCCAGAAGGTCCAGCAGTGCAGGAGCTCTTCAATACAGGCACAATGCTGACAGAGAGGCAGTGCAGCAGAATATACAGTTAAAAGAGGGACTGGAACATGACTGGGGGGGGGGGGGGGGGGTGTTGGGGA
>JABFEB020000044.1:1848188-1861680 GCA_019775895.2 Stomatorhinus ivindoensis
CCATCTCCTTCTGATGTGAGTTTTAGCTCCAAACAGGTTTCGGGGGGGGGGGGGGAGAGAACTTACTGACACGCCCACCCCGTCTTTACCCCCCTGCCCCAGGAGAAACTCCCCTACCACAGGCAGAGCATTCAGAGGGCTAACCCAGGCCTCTACGTGGGCGTCCTCAAGCTGCGCTGCCTGGTGGAGCAGATCCGAGTCCTGGTTCCTCAGAAGCTGCCCAACCTCCTGTGCCACGCCAGGGTCCGGCACAACGCCCACGTCTCACGGTAGCGCAGCAACACGGACTTAAATCCCACATCCGCAGAGCGGCGCCTTTTGTTGGACTGTCACGTGCTGTTATGTGTGATACTGTAATGAAATACTGTCAGCGTGGCTCAGCGGGAGCCACAGTCGTCAGGCTTGTGGGTTGGAATCTTGCCTCGGCAGTATGTGGAGGTACCTTCTCCCTGTGTGTGTGAGGTTTTCCTATGGTTTCCACCCACGGTCACGCAGACAGGCGAATCACCTGGAAACTGCCCACAGTGTGCGATTGTGAGTGTGTGACTGTGTGCTCCATGATGGGGTGGCACCCCCCCCGGGGAGGGGGGGACCCTTACGTTGTGTTCTACGCTGCTTGTGGAAAGAGTACACATCACCGTACAGCCCTGTACATGAGTGGCTGGAAGAAGGATGCATGGATGGTTGGATATTATTACAGGCTGTGCAGTGGCTCAGAGCATTGTGATCTATGAGCATATTCTGTCTTGCATCCTACCCCCCACCCCCGCTTTTCAGCTGGAGGGTTTCAGGCCGAATAGCTTGTTCTCGTCACAGCCCACAGTCCTAGAATAGCATCATGGATCTGTCAGGCACACATTGCCCAAATGGGTTTCCTCTAATAACATATCAGGCTTGGAGGGGCTACTTCTGTGGGGGGAGATGGGATTTTAACACAGCTGATGGAGTGTGAGCTGTTCTGTGCTGTGTGGGATTCATCACCACAGCGGGATAAAACTGCCCTTATTTTAATTGATTTGTCTGTAATAATAATGATGGTAATTTTCTGGTTTTGTACTTGGAAAGGGAAGAGTGGGCGTGGCTACAGAGCCTGTCGGTGATTGGTGATGACGGAAGAGGTCAGTCTATCTCAGCAAATCAGCCAGCCAGACACGAGGGCACTGTGCCCGGGGACTTTGCGAAATCGCTGAGGGTCGGCATCACCCAACTGCTAAACAAGCTGTGCATCCCGCTCCACAGGGTACGATCGCTGGCCTGGCCTGCGGGGGGCATCACTGGCATTCTGTAAAACGGAGCAGGATTTCAGATTTCAGCCACAACACTGTGTAAAAATCTTAGGCAATCAAAGAAAGTGTTTAGGTTTATTTGTCCATGTAATGAGTGTATATTTGTTCAGAACAAAAGGAAATTAAACATTAGAACTTACAAATTAACAGTAACACAATGAAAATAAACAAGAATTTGACTGCCTAAGACTTTTGCACAGTATTGTATATCAACAAATAACAGAAAACCGTAGTAATGTTGGCATCTCCGCAGCTTCTATCTGGGCCCATGGTGTTCTCACCCTGACCCTCCTCTCACCTCCCTGTCCTCTCCCTCCCCTCCATGCTTCTCAGGCACGCGAGTACCGCATATACACACAGGAGCTGCTGCAGTTCGGGGAGGGTATTTCCATGCTGCTACTGCTACCCCCTAGTGAGGAGTTCAGTGCCACCCCCAGGCTGCCAGTGGACTCGCAGAAACCGGGCCTCACTCTGCCCCTGCAGATCTTTGAGCTGGGTAAGAACTGTGCTGGCTAGTAACAAAAACATCAGCTGAGTATTAATTTGAGTAATGCTATAGTAATAGCATAGTACCAGTGCTCTAATAGCTGAGTAATGTTGGAGGACTTCGCCCAAGTGGGTTTATCTTATTTATGGCCATTACTATGCAGGGCTGTGTTTTACAACCACTAGTGTTCTGAATAAGCCTCTCATTATTTGTATTATATAGGCAGCAAAAATGTTAATGTCTACCTATGTCTCCCTCTCTCTTTCACACCCCCCATACACACTCGTGTTAATTTCAGTGCATTTCTGGACTTATGAAAAGGAATTCTTGTCCGAGTACTGTCAGGCATGGGTGAGACTGGAACTGGACACCCATCTTTCCCAGCAGGCCTTGCGAGAGGCGTTGGACAGCAAGGAGCTACAGGAGGCTAAGGACCGCCTCAGCCTCATCACTCGCCTCTCGCAGGTGAGACACCTCCGCCCAGAAACGATCCATCATGCATTCCTCCATTGAGGTTATATATGTATGCAGATGTGGGTATTTCGGGTCCGGAGAGGAAATGTCCAGTCCATGATTTTGTTTTAACCAACCAGCTGAGTACTGTGTGATTGTGACTCAGCTGGATGGTTGGAAGAAAATCTTGGTCTGGATTTTTACTCTCTAGGCCTGAACTACGCACCACTGTATGTGTGTGAGTCAGAGTCGGCTGGCATCTCTGTGCGACCGCATGAAAATACAGAGAAGGATGCATGTCAGGCAGGATCATGGAACACAGGAATGCGCCACTGTCCAGGGCCGTGACGCACACAGCTAGATCACCCCGCTAAATTCCCTACCTCCCACTTCTTCTTCAGAGCCTGGACGCAACGTGGCGTGAGATGCGCTGGATCATGGATGCCATGCAGTGCGTCCGCTCCAAGCATAGCCTGGGCATGGTGCCCCTGGCCTCGGTCATGGAGGGCGAGCCGCGCGTCCAGCCAGCCGTTCAGCACGAGGCCCATAATAAGGGGGGCACATGCCACCCGAGGCTTGCAACACCAGGTTGGCACTGAGACTGAGACACATTAATCAGGCTGCTACCTCACTGCTTCTCAATGCTGGTATTTATATCTTCATACATGGTTTCCTAACCAGCATGGATCCTCACTTTGGGGGGGGGGGGAAGCATCTGCTAAATAGATGTAAATGTGAATGTAAATTAAACTCTCTGAACTCTGAAGCGACTCCCTCTACATTTCACTCTATTCCACTGCTTTTTCACTGTTCAGAGGACCCAAGGTCTGCATGGCAGATCCCACCTCTCAAACAGACATTCTGGCCCTTCTATCCACGCTTGTGTGTATTAGTGACCATCGATTGACCCTTTTCCACTATCGACCCTTCAGAATCGAGGAGAGAACATCAAAGCTCTGGACCTGTGCCAGTAGAGGGCACTGGAGCAGCACAGGACGCCGCCTCCAGAGAGGATGGCATTACGGAGAAACCTGAAGAGGTGTACCTGGCAGACAGACGCCGACAACCTTACCGTGCGCTCCAAACCCAGGGCAGGACTCAGTTTGCAGTCCACAATGGTGCATGTCAAAGCCTGCTTTCCACTGACGGTTGCAGGAGTCCATTCCCAGCACAGTCTGATGCCTCCTTGCAGCTAGAGTCAAATAAAAACGGCGGTATGACCAACACGTACGATGGACTCAGTCTGGGAAATAACATGGGTGATGTTTCATACCGTCTTGGAGAATCTGGACTTCAGGAACACCGTTGTCAGCCAAAATCAGGACATAGTAAAGATGCGAGCAGGTACAGTGGTTATTACCATCAGCCCGTGATCAAAATGTCCCAGCCCCAGGCTCCGGGTGATGAGCCAAACCCTAGAGAGATTCTGGAGTTCAGTGAGGATGGTGGGATGCAGGACTGCTTCGGTGACCTGGCCTCACACAGCATTCCTGGGGGTTTTCTGTTGGATGAGGTGGCACCTAGGAAGAAGCTCCCAGCACGGAGTCTGGTAGAGTGGGTCAGCACGAGCACACCGCAGTCCTGACATCCGGCACGTTTCCGACAGAGGAGCGCGCCAACGTGAATGCAAATGCATTACAACGGTCCCTTATTCTGTCCGTCCGTGTCTCCCCGTTAGAAGAGGAAATTTATACAATGCAAAGAGAACAACATACTAAGCACATCTATTTAAATCTAATTTTAATAACATATCTGTATCATATAATGACATATCTTTATCATATATCATGCTTGGAAGACAAGTTATTTCCTGCAGTACATTTTTTCCGGAATTCACAGAAATGCTGGATGCCTTGTAAAAAAGGTTTTTGTGTATATAAATATAATCCATTTAGTTTATTAAAATAAACAAATGATAATTTTGGTATTTTAACCACCATAAGGCATACGTGACTCCAGGAGAAGGATATGAAAACAGAATCTGTTTTTAAACTTGATTGTATTGTATTCTCCTTTTCTCGGTTTAACGATATAAAATGTTATACCGCAGGTTTGGCAACATCCATGTATTCCATAATAAATGTATAATTCATATTAAATTTCCATGACTGGGTGATAAATATTTTGCTGTTTCAAAAGAATCACACGCGTGGTAAAAATATTCCATTTACAAAGACCGAAATAAGAAAAGATTCCAAATAATAAAAGCGCTGTTATTGCATTTCGAGACAAATCTGCTGGACAATTTCCCTCAGACTAATTGCTTCCTTGTTTTGTTTATTAAAATTAAATTTAAACAACTTTTTGGGAATAAAAAAGTATTGACTAGTAGAGTTTACCACATTTAAGTCTGCGGTCCTCAAACAAATTAGATATAAAGAGACACCCTTGCCAAAAAGCTCCAAATAATAATCTTTGGTAATAATCTTTCTATAATGCATTATAGATGAGAGCTTCTTAGAACATGCATAATATATAATAAGCATGGCTATAATATGTTATGCTTTTAATAAAAAAGTTATAGCCGTGCTTATAATACGTTATGAATGCATAATGAAGGTATCTGTAATGCATTATGATGAATTCTTTAAATCAATCATCTTCTTTTGACTGACTTGCGGTGCTTGGGTATACGGAATGTACTGAAAGCAAGGTGCGGTAGAGAAGCTGCAACGCAGTTGCGCAGCCGCTCCGCAGTGGGCATGCTCAATCCGAGTCCCATGCGGTCTGCGAATCGCCTCCGGGATCGCGGATCGCATTCGATGTCACGGCGACCACTAAAATGAGATGCCTGGGAGACAGGAGCTACTGTAAATATACTGTGGTTTAAATGAACGACATCGACACAAAGCTGCAGTCGTGTGGCTAAAAAGAAATACATGGCGTCATCTGGAGGCGTGGCAACGAGTCCGGGTGAGCGATTTGCCTCTTAAATGCAATATTTATCATCGATTTCAGCTCTAAGATTCTCGTGAGAGAAGAACGTTTACATAATTAACAACGCTCAAAATAGGATTGCTGTTTATCTGTGCACGTGTTCGGTGATAATTAACAGTAATAACGAACTGGACTCTCCTTTCACAGAATCTGATGCGCAAGCAGCACCAAGCGACCCGGAGCTCAGGATGGTGCTGCTGGGAAAGACTGGCGCAGGGAAAAGTTCTTCTGGAAATACCATCCTGGGTAGTGAATTGTTCAAGGCTGAGGTGTCTCCCAGGTCCGTAACAAGCCAGTGCGAACGGAGGAGCAGCTGTGTGTCCGGGAGGTGCGTCACGGTCATTGACACGCCAGGCTTTTTTGACACCCGGCGATCCAATCAGCAGGTGGCAGGGGAGATGGCCCGTTGCGTCCTCCTGTCTTTGCCAGGCCCCCATGCCTTTCTGGTAGTGCTCCAGCTGGGGAGGCTCACTCGGGAGGAGAAAGATGCCCTGCAGTGGATTGAGGTGACCTACGGGGAGAGGGCTTTAGAGTTCACCATGGTCCTCTTCACCTGGGGGGACGAGCTGAGAGAGAAGCCCATTGAGGAGTACATGGCGGAGAGCGAGGAGCTTCAGGAGTTCGTCCGGCGTTGCCGGGGAGGGTGTCATGTCTTCAACAACACTGCACTAGGAAACCAGGACCAAGTCTCCACGCTGCTGGAGAAGGTAGACAAGATGGTGGAAGCAAATGGGGGCAGCTTTTACACCAATGAGATGTTTCTGGAGGCCAAGAGGGCAATAAGGGAGGTGCAGGAGCAATTAATGGCAGATAGAATGTCAGAGGTGGACGGGGAAGGACCAGAGAGTAAGAAGGAGCAGGACGAGAGGAAAGAGGAGAAAGCCAGGAAGCAAGCGGAGAGGCTCTTCTGGTGTGAAATGATCACTGCCTTTGGCAAGGGGGCGGCCGAAGGGGTGGGAATCCTCAGCAAAGGGGAGAGTCCAAAGAAAGGGAAGGTGGTGAAAAAGGCAGTGCAACTGGCCTCCAGCCCACTGTCCCTGACATCAGCAGCCAAGGCACTAGGGGGCGCCGTGAGGGAAGGCAGCAAGGTCCTGTACAAGCATCGCAAGACTTTCCTGCACTGATTAACTGGGACCCTCACATCGACAGCGGGGTCCATGTGGTCTGCATTTTGCTAATTGAGTGATATTATGGGTAAGAGGTGCAGGGATGGTTTTTGGCAGATAGAAATATGCAGGATAACAAGGTCTGAGGAGGTAGAAAGACTAAAATTTTCAAGTACCATTGCTGGATTTCTGTACGGGAAGACATGGTCAAAAGAACATTCCCTATGTTTCATAATAAAGGTCCTAGCAAAATCACTGCATTAGTGATATTTCATTTTTAAATGTAGGAAAAGATTACAGCCAAAACACAAACCACCTTCTGAACACATTTCATCCTAATGGGGACCTACCAAACCATGATCCGTTGTGCTGATACCACAGGCCTTTGGTCATACTATTTTCCCACTGGGGTATCGAAATTAGAACATGCGGTAACACAAAGAAATTATAATGTGCAATGACTTTAAAATGAATGTTAGTGTGTTAACTTTGACAGTCTAACATGCAAATGTTTTTACTTAACGGGCAAAAAAAGAACATTAAAAATACACTATTTCAGGATTCATTTTTTCTAAAATCAAAAGGCTACATTTAGACGTGTTTCTTTGTGTTTAGTATGTATTCTGAACATGTAATGTTAGTACATGAAATCATACTTCAATTTTGAAAGCCAGCTCCCCCCACCCCAAACAACAAAACTTCACCCCAGGTGGATGCCAAGTCAGTACCCCCTGATAAGATGGTGCTGTAGGCTGCCACATATTTCCCACAATGGGCTGACTGGCACTGCTTTGTACATCTATTGCAAATTATATATTTGGTATGATGGCTTCGAATGAGCATGCATTTGATATAAGAACTATTTCCAGCACAAGAAACAAAAATTGAGATCAGTCGATGTTGGCAACACACACAAAATGTGCAAGTAACTCTTGTTCAATAAGGGAAACATTGAGTGAAATGTTTATGTGGGTATCGGGGTGGAACATGAAGATTTTTGCTACCAGCCAAATGGGCTGCTTCTGTAATAAAATGCACTAGCCCAGATAAATTCTCACTAGCTCTCAATGGACAAAGTAATTTTCAAGCATAACGAGCAAACAAAAACCATCACATCTTACGATAAGAAATTACCATCTAAAACAGTTATTTTCAGTCTGTAATTTATTAATTTGCATAAACAACTTACTCATTCAGAGTGCTAAATGGTAACATGGTTGATACACAGTCAATCCCTACCAGTCAGCCATATATCCAAAATTATCAAAGCTCAGTGTCTTGGAAAAGAACCAAAATTTTCCCAAAATGTTAGTTATAATACAACAAACGCTCTGATAAAAAAGATCAGAATACAGTTTCATATGTTAAAATATTCTGATACTTATGTTTATACATACTGTACACAGAATTACACCAGTATCAAAACACACGTGCATACACAACAGATATATGAACACCCAAATATATAAACTCTTCTCCAGTGGATCAAACCATTTCAACAATAATAGGGGAGATTACATCGGTTTTAATTATTTTACTGTTACCTGTGTAAAACTTTTAAAGCAGTGTTAAAGCAACTGAATACTTAACTCAACTGTGCTAAAACGTATATGCGGAATATGGAACACTTTTTTTATTCCGTATGTATTGAAACAGAATTCTTGTTTACAAACAAACACAAACAAACGAAAAAATTGATGAGCTGTGATTGGAATCCATGTAGAGAGTCAGGGGTATGGGAAGGATCTGAACAGGAGAGTCCTGTTTAAACCAGGATGTAGTGCTTGTTCATACATGCATCGGCAAGGCCATCTTTCCACTGCCCATCAGTACTGTAGCAAGACAGAAATGAACTAATCCATTGGATTCATACACTCACATGTATTCTGTTAGCATTTTAGCGAGATTCAGCTAATCGATATTTCACAGAATAGACACTTCTGCTGCAACTAACCTCTAGTGATGTAAAGGTAGAAGAAGTCACAGTAGAATATGGTCTGCACCACACCGGAGACGACGGAGATCTGGTCGAAAAAGCTCTCCGTGTGGTAACGCCACACCCAGTTGGCCAGGTAGAGGGCTCGATACAGGCCCAGGAAGAACAGATAGTGTGTGGTGATGGACTCCGCCTCGCCCGTCTTGATAATCATGAAGAGCTGCGGCAAAATAGCCACAGACTCCAGGTAGATGGAGAACGCCCAGAGGACCTGACCAAGAAACACGTAAATGGGTATGGAAGACCAGAGCACTACATTCACATCGATACACCCAACCATCCGTATTCTGATCATGGTGTCTGAATAGAAGCCACGCTGTCGTAGTCCAGATCCGAACTCTTCCCCGAATTAAAATCAGACGGGTCTCAGCCACTCACCTCCAGTGGGGTGAAGTCATAGTTCTCGATGAAGGCTAACCCAGTGACGGGAACAAGGACAAACTCCACCCGGAAGGTGTCGCTCTCAGAGCTGTAAGTGCTTCGAAAGCGATGGTAGATCAGCTCAATTGTGGCATAGGCCAGAACCAGGAACACAACCTGAATTAGCGGAAGGGAGACATCCGATTCACATAGTGCAACAATGTGTTACATGAGGCTCAGCTGTAGTATTAGGACAGCCAGGGCAAGCAATGCCTGGGGGTCCTGAGATGGTAGGGGGCTCCCGAGGGCGGTCGATTGCACAGCACATTGCAACGACAAATTTGCTTTATTTGTGTATCATGTTTTTCACAAAACTGCAGAGGTGGATAGTTCAAGTCCAGAAAGTAAAAGTACAGACCAAGATTTTGTTTTAACTAACCAGTTGAGTATCTGTGACTGTGACTCTTTATACTCAACTGGCCGGCTGAAACAAAATATTGGTCTGGATTTTTACTATCTAGACTGTGAAAACAAAGGACTTGTGTTTATTAAATTCTATTTACTGATATTATTCATTTAGATGTCATGTTAAAATAATGGTAATACATTGTACCATGTTGGGGGAGCCCATGGAGTTTTTTTTGCCTAGGGGCCCAGAGTTGCTAGAATTGCCTCTGATGAGACGTAATGATGACTGAAACAGATTGCCATTTTGCCAACAAGATTGCCATTTTGACTACCAGAAAGTTTTGCTGCTTTAGTTTCTTGAACTTAGTCTGAATTACTACAGTAAATATTGAGCTGTATAAATTTATATTAAGGAATGCAGCTTGAAATAAATGTGCTTAGCAAAAACTGGTTTGGCTGTGTGAACAAACTCAGGCTTCCTTATAAAGGGCTATGTCAATATGACAAACTAAAAATAAACAGGATTCTCAAACAGTTCCTTGGCTTTTTAAAAATTAGTTCAATGTCCATATCAAACGAAACAGGAGATTTCAAAGAGCTGACTCCAAAATTTTGAAAGAAAGCACCTTCATGATAGTGTTGTAGATTGAGATAAAAGCAGTGAACAGGTCCAGGTATCTGGTGGTGAAAACTAGGGCAAACAGGACTTGGCTCTTCCCAGAGATTCCTGTCGAGAGAAGATTGTTATTCATTTTTTATTAATGTGCATGTACAGAATAAACTGACGTTTGCAAATCTGCGGTTCCTTAAGGCAGTGCTGAAGTTATTGCGCTTCCGGTCAACTCCTGACTGATTTCTTCCTTAATTTAAACAGCAGGGAGCAGCAAACTCGTTAAGAAAAAACCCAGAAGTACAATAACATACAGGAAGCGAAAAGAAAGAGAAGGATGTTATGCGGATGGAGTAACGGGCGATACAGCCACGCTGCAGCTGCCACGTCACACCTCGGTTCCCAGGAGACGGAGAAAAAGCTCATTTTATTATTATGTAATAACACTGTTACATTACGTGCATTCACAAACTGAATTCTACTATTTCATTCCTGTACAAACCCAATCACCCAAAGAAATATACAAGCCAACTGAAATTCATTTATTATTTATTATATACTAGGCAAAATCACTATAATTCATAAGAATTCATTCCAAAACTCCGTATCAAATGGCAATGTTCACTGCATATTATATATGAATAGCATTCATTGTGTTTTACTTCTGTACAGACGTTTATCTAAGTAGAATGCAACTATAATCATTATTGTACATACCAGCGCAGGATTTTGACCTCCAGATCTTGACAAACAAAATTACCATGGCCACAAGATGTGACACATCACCCAAAATGCGAAAAATGTTCATTTCGACTAACTTTGTTCAACAAAATGAGAGCGAAAAACAATCGTATTGCTATCGGCAGCAAAAAACAAACCACAGGCTGACACAGTGATTTCTAAATCGCTACGAAGTTTAAATAACTAAAATAATAATTTGCATTGTCCCTAAGTTCTGTACCGAATCAAAAGGCCTGCTTCGTAAAACTGAACTAACTCCACTTTCTGATTCTGTGAGCAGTTAGTGGACAATGGTTGCCTTCAAATTCAGGAGTCCTTTTTAAAGGCAGTTGATACTTCTTGCTATGAGATGGTGATCACGCGTCCGAGTTCTTTAGATGCTCAGTTCCATAAGCATACTTTACAGCCACGGTAAGCTCGGCATTTTGTCTTCTTCTACGGATTTACCAGACCACTTTAGTGCGGTGAAAAGGTGCACAGCGCCACCTACCGTGCTGTGAGGGCAGCCATTAACTACATCCACATACCAGCAGTTAGGCAACATCGGCACTCTGCAATAATCTCATCCAGGTAACTAAATATAGCTAATGAGAGTAAAAACAGTTGTTTAAATGGAAGGATCTATCTATCAGCATGAGGCTTATTTTTGCTACGTGAAAGCATTTCAGATATTATTGATTATTTTAGGTAAATCTTTGGGTACATTTAAAAAAACATAATTATTTTCAATTGTGAATTGCTCAATTTTCAAGCAAAATGCCAAAGCTGAGTATTCTACTGTCCAAGTCATTAATTTTAATACTATATCGTCCATATTATATTTAAGATTCAAAACTACTTTTAAACAAGTAGAACTAATAATGAATCCGACTATACAATGAGTAATGAGCACAACTTTCCAATGACGTGGCAAATATGAACATTCACGTGCGAACTGCATGTAGGCTACACCTTAAGTCGTATGAAAATACCAAAAGGTATACTTTAGCCTTTCAGTAATGCTTCAATCATGTAAACTGACTTTGAAAGTGTATTTTGAAAAATTATCACAAGTACTGTATACGTTTTGTGTTATACGTTTCCCATTCAACATAGCAAAGCTGACGTATCCATCATGGACCAACGCCATTATATACCACATAAACATCCACAAAATCTGCTCCTCCCTTTCTTAGCTACAATTTTGATCTATCTAATATTATACCCTTTCCTCTCAACTGTGGCTTTCCTGTAATCCCATTAAATGCCTGACATACTGCCCAAATTAATTATCCCCTCGCCTCCGCCCTGTTTCCAAACTCCCATTTCTTTTGGCGGCCAGTGTCATAATCCTTAGCCTCTGTCTCTGTGCCGTAAATCACCGTCCTCGCTCCCTTTAGCGGACTGAAATCCTGCAACCTCAGCGCTAAATCCTGGCTCAGTTACAGAGTTGAAAATGAACCTGCGCGCCAGAACAGCTATTCACGCAAGTCTGTGCGTCATTAGCCAATAATTGTTTTTTTTTGGTTAATACATCTACAAGAATATGAATGTTATGGGGTAAGCGTAGATGCATAATTAAATTTGACTTCTCCCACTATTAATCGTGTGTGTCAGAATTCATGAAACGTGCCGTTTCGTCTCATCCATCATTTGTCTCTTTTTATCGCTGTCAAGTCTCACATGACACTTAAATGAAGTAATTCGGTTTTAATTAAAACGTGCTTTTTAATCTAATATCGGTACAATATTATTCCTCCTCGTACCAAAAGCTCAAACTATACGGTTTTAGAAATCTGCAGCTATAGAGTAAACACGCGCGAAGACATAAGTAGTTAAAGTGACGCATACTTTTCCCCAAAAAAGTAACAAAGCTCTGGATCTGAAGCATCAACAAAGCGGACCACAACTTCAGTTACCTTCACATAATAAACTATGCTGACTAACTAGCACTGCTGCAGAAGCCAAATCGTTGCCGTCGTCTTGTACACTTTATCCAAAGTGGGTTTGGAAGTACCAAATCTTGGCGAAAGTCACGTGCCTTAATATTAAAATTGCAAACACACAGTGATGCAGGGTATGAATGTCATCCTGTGAGAAATACATTCGCTGTTTTCACCGTTTTCCTTTGGGCTTTTTCTAATCATTCGTGGCGGTAAGGTGAAGTGTAGAGGGAAGTGATGCGCACAGCAGGCAGGACGACGGTCACGGAAGGAGGGCTACGGAGCTAGTAACGTGGCGGGGACAGCAGAAAACCCGCCCTCAGCAAGGTGCGCCAGTCGAAAGGTCACCACAACTAATCTGCCGCTCTGGCGGCTTACGGGCTATGAATACACGCCAATGTAGTCCTATAGGACATCTTTCACCCGAAATGCCCAGCGCTCTGGCACTACCTCCAGCCCTCGAAACCCTCCTCTGCTACGTTCACTCTGTTCCAGCATCCCCTGCCGGTACCAGCACCGTTATATATCCCACCCCCTTCTGCCCCCCAGTCCCACTTGCCCTTTGTCCATCACGCACTGTACTCCGGCACGGTACTCCTTTTAAAATCTGTGCTTTGGCTACATGGCTACATTTATCCATTCACCTTTCTGTGAACTACATCATCTGCTTTCCATTTTTTTTTTACCTATTACGACGAGTTTCCCTTCATTACACTCTGTCCTGAGTGTCTAGACTAGGGTTACCGTCTATTCCATGTCAGGGAGGACACGTTGAGCTATAGGACAGGATTTATAAGCTACCATTTGAATCAAAAGGACCTGAATTTCACTCAGGCACTGAGTCCTTGCTGTGTGCTGATTCAATCCAGGAAACAAACCAGTCAAGAAGAACTGAACTATGCATTTAGCCAAGCGCAGAAGCCTTTCAGTTTTAACGCAGTTTGTAAAACCTGAAGTAGTTCAGTGTGCTCTCTGTCATGAAGTCTGAGCTGTGAAATTTTATATCCTCCTTAAAATGAGTTTTGACTGTCGAAGTCTTGCCCAAGTATCGTTCTAGAATACACCAGTTACCAGAACCATCTCCATCCTCTTAAAGCGTTAAAGAATATTGTGTTATGATCCACCTGTTCCAGCCTCATGTTGCCACGCCCCCTTCTCCTCGTGTGCTAATTCCCTATGGAAATCA
>JABFEB020000044.1:1861780-1875715 GCA_019775895.2 Stomatorhinus ivindoensis
CGTTTCCCAGTGTGTTCCCGGAATTAAACCCCGTATTTTTTGGATATTCCTGCCTGCCTCTGCGCCTTGTTTACCCGACGCCGCACGCATCCTGCCACGCTGCTTATCCGCGGACCCGTGACATATTGTCAATTATGGCAAATCATCTTATAGGCAATCCACGCATTATATAAACGACTTATTTCATGTTAAGACTGTTGTTAAGTATTGAGGGAACTTTCCTCTGTATAATAACACTCGTGGTGTTTTTATAGTGACCATGGAAACTAACGTTCCCTCCTGCTATCTGCTTAAAGGACACGGTTAAGGGAAGTTATTTTTAAACGCATTGATTTCGGAATAGAAGTGGGGGTGAAACTGTCTAGAAGTAAAATGTGGAGGTTTAGGCAAAAAACAAAGATATTAAAAACACATTGATTTATCATCATGACGCAGGATTGAGATATTTGACCGCTCCCACCGCAAATGAAAAGCAGAGGAGCCATTAAGAGGTTTGAAAATAGTCGAATATTCTAAGCATCTAGGAACATTTCCAGGTGTTCACTAAAACACGAGAAAGTGGTGTGTCAGAGAAAAACCAAAGATCTAAAGGACGGGGAAAGAAGAGTTAAAGGAACAGATATAGGAACAGAAGACACAGAAGGGTTAGTGAATGCATTTGTTCAACAGCAGTAGAAACCGAAGTATTATTTTGTGAATGCAGCCAGCTAAATGCACTGATAAAAGGAATAGGCAAGATGGAAGGAGAGTACGCACTGGTGGAAGACGCACAAATGTGCACAAAGAGAGACACAATCAAATGACAAGCTCTCCCGCCTTCTCTCACCCACACACTTCCAGAGCGTGTACTCGCGCTCAGGTGCCCGCCAGCGTGTAGGCAGCGAGAACGCGCAAAGAGAGGATTACTGTTTGCAGGGGAAGCTGAGAGGTAGGTGTCGAGGGGCAAATGATCTAACATGAAAATGCAGAGTAAATTACCCAGTAGAAAAGGAATTTCAGAAAAAGGATTTTGATATACACAGAAGGAACATATTTTAATTTGCAACAACGCGATACGGATTTGCTTCTTAGTAATAGTTTGGGAATTTGTTGCAGAGAGGCTACAATTAGAAGCTTGAAAAGCGAAGTTGTGGATCGTTCTTGGCAGGAAACAGGTAAGCACGTTTTTTTTGGTACCGGACGATCTTGATTAACCTCTTTAAATCCACTTAGGTGTGTTAATAAACGTTTGGTTTGAGCTATTTTAAAGAGCGGGCTAAATTAGTTGCTGTGTCCATTGTCCCCAAAATATTAACTAGGCCTATAAAATTAATTTTTTTCGCCTAGTGCGCTTCTGTCCCGCATCCAAATGATGTGCTAATGTCCGTTTTTTTATTTCGCATTAGGCAGAAATCTGATTTTAACTTATCCCCGCAAAAGTCATCTTAAGCGATTCTTTTGATTCAGCAATACAACTCAATTACACTTCCGGTTATTTAAAAAAGGATTACAGAACAACGTGCATGAACTACAATCATATTGTGGGATTACGCATAACGATGATAGCAGTTCAACAGAATTTGGAAGGATGGAAGAAAAAGAACAGCAAGTTTCTAAAAATCAGAGTAATCTGAGAATGCAATGTCTAAAATGTAAATGAGTATACCAAAGGTTTACAAAACACCAGGCTATCATTCAATAAAACTGCACAAGGTTTGTGAAAAAACGTTGTAGTAACGTAGTACGCGGATAATCCCGAATATATACGACTATCCGCCTGTTCCCGTCAGATAACACTGCTGTGACGATAAAGCAACAAACCCGAGTTCATTTTTAAATTTTGCAAATACATACGATTTTAGAGAAATACAATGTAACATTGCAAATTATTACGAGCTTATAAAACGATTACTCGGGTAAGTTCATCAGGGTAAAAAAGAAAAAAAATGATCGAACTAACAATCAGCAGGGGAAGGTCATTTTACCCGTTTTGAACAAATAAATAACTACAAAAAACATAAAAGCCATATTGATTTTTGCAGGCTGTCATTATGTTCGTATTTATGCCATATACTTATGTCACGTTCATTGGATCTCTGTATGTCCTTCGTATTTTGACTGGCTGTTACAAAACTGATACCAGAGTGAATGTGTACTAAACGTGTTAGCCCTTATATTCATCTTCATTTAAACTGGACCATCCATTCATTCACCCACCTTCTGCACTGTACAGGATGACGGACAGCCTATCCCAGGAGACACAGTACACAGGGCAAGGAAGGATTCTGGGCAGGATGTCAGTCCATCACAAGGCATACAGCCAAATGCAATTGCATCTTATGAGAAATTAGAAGCCAAACCCATTTGCCGAAATGCATGTTTCTGGAGGAAAGCAGAGTGTCCCTAGTGCAACGCTAGGAGCGTATACAGACTCCTCGGAAGCGGGATAGCGGCAGCAATCTGCACCCAAAACGTAGAGTTCTGCACATTCAGGCACCCTGACGCACTTTGCAGCGACATCTGATTAAATATGATATTTTATTCTGTGGCAAAGTTGTACTCTAATTTCAGTGCCGCATGTCACACCGCAATGACCAGCGATATGTATGAAACGAAAATCGTTAACCTAACTGACCAGTGTCTTGCATTTTTACACTCCAGCGGTGCGCAATGCCTTTGTCTGACTTCCAGAAATGGTGCTGCTTTGATGCTTGCGTTATTTAATTGATAGACTATTAATTTTATTCTTTACACAGCTTAATCCTCTATGCATAATGTAGTTTAAGAAGTGTGTATGCCTCATCATACTACAGGTCTGTGTATGATGTCACAAACGTACTTCAAATCCAAAGACATTAGTCGTGGATGAGATACTGTAAGTAGATATTAGCGTCAACTACGGGCAAAATCCAGTGTTTCATGGTAAATCAGCATCTGCTCTGACACTTGAATGTTAATTTATTTTTCTGATGGAATCTTTCCACTTTTCTCTATTTAATGATCCACTATGTGCTGCAAACTCTGTGCTCCTGTTTCACTCAAAACGCACCCTTTCGCTGTAAATGCCTAGCGCAGTTTTCGTCGGCAGTGGTTGAGTTGACCCGGCTTGTCCTCTCCGTAATTATGCGCATTTCTGCTTGCTTGCCACTAGATGGCAGCGACGGAAAGGCCGCTTCTATAAGTAGCCTGAGGATCTGTTACGACGGTGGATGACACAGCATAGCTCAAATAGGATAAGGGTGGTCGGGTCAGTTCAGAGGCTAATTCCACTATCGCTGCACTCCTGATTGCAGTCTCTCTTCCACCGTCCTCTTTTCAGATTACTGCGTGGAACCTAACAAGGTCACTTGATTTTGACCTATTAAATTTCCATTACTGAACAAAGATTAATACAAGCTACAAGGTTCACCTGTAACTGTCTGTACCAGTGCACACATACAAACACATGTTTGGCGTGTAGCAACTTACTGAGTACTTAATGTAATACATGCTTTATATAACGCCCAACCCCCAGTTAAGATCTCTTCATGTTCCTATTTTTATACCTGTGACTCACTGAGTGTTTCACCCTGATTTGTACCTAATGACTCAAAACAACAACCCAATAATATGAGACATGACTGGAAGAATTCTGTCATGGAGACCATTAATTATCAAAATCAGCCACCCAACAGGCCGCCGTTTCCATGGCACAGCAAGGTCTACAGCCAGGAAGGGCTGCCGTAACGTCTCTGCGAGGAGTTTACGTTGCTTTTCTGCTCCTCAGTTCTCCTTCGCCTCTACATGCAGCTGTGCTGTGATACATTCACCTTTCTCTGATGCATGAGGTGTCCTCTTCCCGGCCAGTCATGTCGTCTTCTGCCATTTTCTCAAGGTCGAGGCAAAATGGAAGGTCCCTGCAGGAGAAGGGAAAAAAAAAACGTTAGCAGGACAGAAAGCTGTTATATAAAATCATGCAGTTACAGAACATCTCAGAGTGCTGATCCAGAATGTGATCAAATCAACTGGGTGATCAATGCAGGATACTAATTTTCCTCAAAGCTTCAGCTATTGAAAGCTGTTGCTAAGAAACCTCTAAGAACTCGTTATTATACCCTTACATAATATTGGTGAACTTTTGACTAGTTTCTTCGATATTTTGATGCATAGCTTCTCTGTTCTGCCTCCCTACTGGTTCTAGAACCAGTGTCCATCCCTTAAGAGTCGGGCTTCAGCCTGTCGGGCCTAATCACGCTATCAACGTGGCCATTTTCCAAGCCGTAATCAATTTTGCGATATAAAGTCACCAAGAGGCCTGCAAAACATGTTTATGCATAAAACAATGTTCATCAAAAACATATGCAGAACTGCAAATTAGCTTTGGGTTTGCAAAATCCCAAAAACTCTGGTACTGTCACGCCCTCAGGGGTGGGTCCCGACAAGTGCCATGACTTGGCCACGGATGGAGTCACTGATATAAGCGCAGCAGTCACGCCAGTCGAGTGCGAAGTATTGCGCTGAATGTCTGAAGCCTCTACCAAGCACTGTATTGTCTATCGTGAGATCCCCGTTCCCGATCCCGACCTGTATTCCCGGTGTGCTTGTCCTGACCTTCTCCTTTGCCTCCCTAGCCCGGACCCAGACCCTGACCTGCTATCCTCGCCTGCCCCTTCTGTGTTCACTGCTCCTCGCCTTCTGTGCCCCGTCTCGTGTCATTCCCTCGTACAGACCTCCCCGGACTCGACCCACGCCTGGATACCCGACCTCCTCTTTTGCCCAAGCCCCAAACACCTGTCTGCATTAAAACCCCCCGATTACCCGCATACCTGGGTCCTCGTCTTTCTGTTCCCGCGACAGGTACCACTATTTATTTGAAAAATTAATAATAAATAAAAAATTATTAAGAAAACAGGACTACCGTTTTCTGATGTGTCATTTAAGGATACGACTTTACGGTGGCTCTAGTAAATTTCCCAGGGACACAATTACGTTACACTGAAGCCAAGCATTCAATAAGTACATGTAAAAACGAATAAAAGCTTCATGGGTTTAAATGCTGAGGCCAGTAAACTGAAGAACTGGAGTGGAAAGGAAAGCGGAAATTAGAAAAAACGGAAATATGCCTGTCTGGAACATTCACCCCAGCCAGAGCGAGCTGGCAGCCACCCCTGACATTTAATCGCCCAGTTTACATCGTGGATATTAGCCACTGTATCCGGCCCCCCCCCCCCCCCCCCACGATATTCAGGAAGAAAACCAAAATGCCTGGCAGCAGAATGAGCTGGCTTGATTTTTTTGGGCAATGTGTTGTCATGGAGACATGCGCAAAACAATATCTTTGGTTGGCTCACAGTGATACATACATCATTACCGTAAATGTCGAACAACCCTGATAAACTCGTGTCAAACACGTTGATTCAAAATGTCTCTATTTTAATATAAGATAGGTTGAATGAGTGATGAGTAATATTCAGACTGAACGTGACACACTAATTAATACCGTCAGCGATGACATTGTGGTATTATTCTGATTGACTTTCTCAATCCGGTTTCACGTCAGCGCCAGCTGTTTCCGCAGGCAAACACCTAAGCCTGACCAGCTCATAGATTTAAATTGTAGCAGACACCAAGAGCATCTATGTTTTAGCCTCTGTGGCGCTGAACAGAACCATCTCAAAATTGCATGGCAAATTAATGGGTATTATGCTAGAAGGATTACATTGGGGATTATTTTTTGATTATGAAGGCAGAAAGAATCTCTGAGCCAAGTTCCTATTGTACACAGTTACTTAAAGGGTCATGATTCTGCACAGTAGCTTGTATGAAGACAACCCATTTGATAAGATGTATTTTAAATATACCAATATATAGGCCTAACAGATCTGCCTGAATGCAACCTTTCAGGGTTAGCTTTTAACAGTTTTAATGATATCCACTTTTAGTACCCAGTACTTTGTGGGTGATAAGCGCATACTGAGTAGTCAGGGTAATCGCATTGCTTTGTTTACATGGGCCAACTCTGAGGTACACTGGGCTGTCAGGAAGCAATTTAGGACAGATGTAATTCCTGCATACACGCTGGGTAAAGAGGACACGCTAAGGCAAATGAATCCATCCATCCATGGATGGATGAAGGTGCTATTGATGTGTAAAGATTCCCCTGGGCATGTAGACAGTCTCCTGTCATATTGTGCAAGGCTATAGCTTAGTGCGTCTCCAACAAAACTAAGCAAAGCATCCCATTGGTTCTGTAAAGTGCTTTGGGTGTCTAGAAAAGCACTGTGTAAAAGTAACATTCATTCATTCTGTATATTCATGCAAAACCTTACTGTCATGTGCACCTGTTCTCGCAACACTTCAGCTCTGTAATTCGGCTCTGTAATTCTGTAATTCACGCTGCGTGTTCTCCAGAGTAGCCTCCCTGAGGAACTTCTGCTGTATTTTTCACATTCACTTATTCACACAACAAAAGTAACAGGAAAAGTGGCCTAACTATCCTGTACTCTTCCCTTCCCTCCCCTCTCTCTCTGTCAGGATGTTCCCTACAGATATTGATGCTGGCCACCATGCCAGTCCTTAATCTTCATAGGTAGAGCCTGAACCTCTCAGATCTCAGCAACAGTCTCCCGAAGAGACAATCCCCGATTCCATGGGAACAGTGAGAGGCAATAGGTGAGGATGCGGAAATTACTCTTTATATGTAACATTTATATAAGGGCCTTAAGTACATCATGATATAACCAGGAATTTGGATTGCAGATAATCTGGAATAAAATGATACTTAAAACACAGTATGTAATACCTATGCCACTCATATCATATTGGCACTTCTGTCTGCTGTAATGTTTGCTTCACTTGCACATTGTACTTTGGACGCAGGTGTCTGCTAAATAAATAAATGTAAGGTTTCTATATGTATCCATTTTCAAAAACACACAAAAAGATTGGAAATTCAATGCAATGACCAGAAAGTACCACAAGAGGGAGACCGGAATTTTAAAAATGCCTTTTTTGAAAGACATTCTAACAAAGGCAGTGGAAAAGCGATGTGGATGAGCACACATCCTGTCTCAGATATAATCCTTAAAACCTTTCTGGCTGCAGTCCCTCCCCAGGTAAGGCCCTCCCCAGGTAATCCTTTCTAGTGGTGAAAGAAAAGTAAAAAAGCAAGAAACAAGATAAAATGCGACTAATATTTCACAAAAGGATTTGGGAACCTTATACACACCCAGTATATTCTAAGTTAAATTCAAATGTAAAAATAAGAATTGAAATGAATCCTTTGTCTATTTTCCATTATTTCTCTCTCATTCTCCAATCCTATCCACAAAAAAAGTTACAACGTCGTTTCAACAGCTGAAGAGGGACTCAAAGTCTCAGCTTTCTGGCTGTACAATGGGCACGATCCGGGGCGGCATCATCTGTCCTCCTTGGGTCCGGGGCTTGGAGGTGAAAGGTCGATGGGAGACGTGAGTGGAGGCACGGGGGCCATGGTGGAGGTGCAAAGGATGGAGAGCAACAACAACGGGAGGATCGTGACCGGCAGGAGCAGAGCACAGGGGAGCCGCTTCGTCAAGAAGAACGGCCAGTGCAACGTCATCTTCTCCAACATGGAGGACAAGCAGCAGCGCTACCTGGCTGACATCTTCACCACCTGCGTCGATATTCGCTGGAGGTACCTGCTGCTTATCTTCAGCTGCGCCTTCCTGTCATCCTGGCTCCTCTTTGGGGTGATCTTCTGGGTGATCTCCTGGGCGCATGGCGACTTCGAGGTGCACACGGATGGCACGTCCCATTTCGGGGGGAACTTAGACCTGGAAGGGGGACTGGGCCACAGCCTTGCACATAGGGAGGAGAACCACAAAGAGTGGATGCCATGTCTCCTTCATGTCCAGAACCTCACTGGTGCCTTCCTGTTCTCCTTGGAGACCCAGACCACTATCGGTTACGGTTTCCGGTGTGTGACCGAGGAATGCCCCATGGCTATGATGACCGTGGTCATTCAGTCCACCATGGGCTGCCTCATTGATGCCTTCATGATTGGAACAGCCATGACCAAGATGGCACGCCCTAAGAAGAGAGCCCAAACGCTGCTCTTCTCCCACAATGCCGTCATCGCCCTTAGAGACGGCAAACTCTGCCTGATGTGGCGGGTGGGCAACCTGAGGAAGAGCCACATGGTGGAAGCCCATGTCAGAGCTCAGTTCATCAGGCCCTACATCACAGCAGAAAGAGAGTTCATTCCTATGGAACAGACGGACCTCAATGTGGGCTACGATGAGGGCATAGACAGGCTTTTCCTTGTGTCCCCTCTCATCATCATCCATGAAATTGACAAGGAGAGCCCGCTGTATGGCATGAGCAAAGCCAACCTAGAGACAGAGGAATTCGAGATTGTGGTTATCCTTGAGGGAATGGTGGAGGCCACAGCTATGACCACTCAAGCTAGAAGCTCCTACTTGCCTAACGAGATCCTCTGGGGACAGAGGTTTGAGCCGTTGATTTTCGAGGACCGGGACACCTTCCAGGTAGACTACTCCAGGTTTCATAAGACCTACGAGGTGAGCTCCACGCCCCACTGCAGTGCCAAGGAGCTGAGCGAAACACCGATCCAGTCATCAACCCACTCATCACACTCTGCATCCCCCACTGGTCCCAACGATGGGCACCACTTCATACCTCCTCACTCCGAGAGTGACTTCTGCTATGAGAATGAGGTAGCCTTGCACGAGGATGAAGGAGAACCTGAGAACGGAAGGAGTGGAGGTGCCTCAGACCATCTCATCCGAAAGCCTCTTTTCCAGTAGAGGCTCCGTGAGCAGGCCAGTGAGGTGCTGTGTGTTTTAGACATGGATGATAAAATAGAATTTGAGCGACTGACAGCCATTCCCCTCGATCCACTCACCTACAGGAAGGAGTCCAATATCTGATTGTCAAAGGACAATTACCCTCCTTACTCCAGTTCACCCAGAGATACCTATTCAAGGTCTTTCATTGGGATTGGTGTTTTTCTTGCATTCTATTTCCTAATGGGTGAAACCACAGCCCAAAGTCTTCCATACGCTTTCTTAGCAGGGCAGTGGTGTGAGTTACTGCTCACTGTATATCTCTCCTGCTCAACCCCCTTTTTGGCTCTTTTTTGTGTTGGGCAACGTTGCTCCTGGGAACCAGCAAGTAGGCTGATTTGATTCCACCTGGGACCCGGGAAGATGTGAGATTGGCATCATTTGCCAGCAGTAAAAGACAAAAAATGGCTCTCATCGCAAGCTGCAAGAGATTTGTGCTTCTCCTGGTCCACGAGGCAGCTAGCGGCCAAGCAGAGATGATGACAGACTACACCATAATGGCAGCTTGATAATCCATTTTAAGCAGGCATTTTTTCCAGTTGAATTAGTGAGAGGAAAAATTTGACACTTGTAGGTGATTCATCTGAAAGCCTGTTGGATTCATGACTGCACGTCAACAGTGAAAGTGGATTGACGTCTCAATGAGATGCTGACTGTTAGCATTCTGTTTATGGCTACACACTCCATCTATAGGGAACACGTGGCATATACAAGATACATATTCAAAGAAAACATATGTGGCAGATCTATGTAATATATATTTGTCTGACTATCTGCCAAAACAGGTTTTTGCTTTTAAAAACTCAATTAGACAGTAGGTAAGTGATCAGGTTAAATTAAAAGATCATTAGTGTAAAATATAATATATCCCTGCAATATAAGACAGATCATATGAAAAAGACCTACAAGTGGCTGATGGTCAAGACAATCACACACTTCAGAAAATAAGTTATTTCTTTTGCAGTAAAAAAACAAACATGCTTGTAAGTTCCTGGATTCCATTGTCATCTTGGCTATGAATTGCGATATGCTCTCTTTCTGCCCCATAGTTGGAATGGAAAATATAGAAGATTAAGATACTTTAATGTACTCATGCCAATACCTGCAAACCGCCTTCCTACCTCAGGCTGTAGAGAAATCAATTCAACTGCAGGCTTCCAGTAGGAATCCTAGACAAGCAATTGCAATATATACTTTTAAAGGCTCTGCCCATAGCCAATAAGGAGAGGGCAAAGGTCGTTTTAAACTTGAATCCCTTCAGAAAGCACTGCAGTCTGACCCCCTGATGAAGGTACATGCCTAGATGTTCTAAGCTAAATTATGGTCACTTTTTTTTTTATGACAATTTTGGGCCTCAAATAGGTCTGCTAGGCTAAACCTGTTGAGAAAGGTATAATATTGTAACAGCAGTGAATCGATGTCCCGAGTGCATGTCAGACTGTGGTCTGAGGTTTCACCATCTCATTTAGTGTTTCTACAGAAACACGCTGGATGTATTGGGAACCTTGCACTTTTCCACTGTTACTTAATTAGGATTTCATCCTTATAAATCGTCCTGTGTCTCATTCCTTCTTCATTCTCATTAAAATATAACTGAACGGCAAGTCCACTACTTCAGCTATATGCAGTTTGAAACCCACACACTGGTACTTGACATAGATTTATATGTAGTTTTAATTATCGCCTGGAGTCCTAAAGTGAATAACAAAGCAAACTACAAAGCAGATGGCTAAGAGCACTATTCACGCTTTTATTTCTGCAAACCCATTTTGTAACTGTGCATTTCACTCTCACTTTTAAAGGCATCGACATTTGTATATTAATATTTCAAATACAGACCTTCTTGTCCTACACATTCAAACCTCAAATAGTGTAGCCTTGAATTTTAAAAACCTCTTTATTTGCAATCATATATAGACAAGGACTACATTAATATTTATTGTATACTGAACATAGTATGATTATTACATATTCCTCCAAAAAACGTCATATTCATACTTCTGCTTGTTGCATTTTGCTTGTTTTTCCTTCCTGCATTTATACAATCTTATTCTCGGTTTTCCTTCGGAAACTTTAGATCATATCCGCCCTCTAGTGGTGAATCAATTATTACACTCATATCTCAGATTGGATGCTGTACATCGTTTTCCATGCGGCAACACGGGTGACAATGTTGCCTCTCATTTTCAGGACTGAGGTTTTGGATCCTGATTTTTCTTGGTGTGTGTGGAGTTTGCATGGATTTTCTGTGTCACTGGGGTTCTCCTGATACTCCAGGTTCCTCCCGCAGTCCAAAGACATGCAGTTAGGCTAACTGGTGTCTCTAAATTGCCCTTCATGTGTGTGTATGAGCCCTGCCATGGACTGGCATTCCGTCCCAGGTGCCCCCAGCCTGGTGTCGGCTCCAGTCCCCTGTAACCCTGTTCAGGAGAATGAAATATGGCTGGAATTTGGCAGATTCCATCAGTCAACTCAATTTTTGATATCCACGCTTCTCCACCAAGAAACTGGATTAAGTTCCAGAATTCCAGAAGAGAAGATCCACCCGTCCATCACTGATAACAGCTAGACCCTGTACAGGATTAGCAGAACTTGGAGTCCATCCCACAGAGCACAGCGCATGAGGCAGGAGAACACCTTGTATGGCATGCGAGCCCATTGCAAGGATGTACTAACACACAATCACACTGTACAGAAACCACTAACACCAGTTCACCAAAAAGAAGGGAACTTTGGCGAACCAATGACAGCCACTGCAATAACTGGGTGAACACGCAAACTCCACGACAGCAGGAAGAGAACCCACAACCCGGGAGGTGGCATGCAATAATGCGACCCAGAGAACCATAAATTCAGGGGTTGCCATACAGAAAACAGATCAACCACCAGCACAGGTTAAAGGTCAGCTCCATACGAATCCCTAAGAACATCACAAGGACATGCAGAAGATCTGATCAACATCGAGCAGCCGCCAGATCGTCTGTAGTGGACGTCTGTAACCCAGGCTGCCGATCGGCCCACGCACACCTGACGGTGGAGCCGTTTGTAATCGAACTACAGGGAAGAATGCAGCCAGTGGGAGGGTGTCAGCCTCCCAAATGTCACCGGCAACGTGACTCTCCCAGAGCTCTGTTCCCGCATCTCTGTCGAGCGGGGAGGAGGGTTCCAAAACCTGAGTCAGCGGCTCAGAGGCTTTTCCCGTGCTGCCGTGAAAAGAAAGCCATGTCCGATAAACAGGGACTGGGAAATGACACCAGTAAGGTGCTCAGAACACACGACTGGTTTAATAGAGGGATGGGCGATGAAGAATGAAGACAAAACACAACACCCAGACCAAAGTTTACACCTAGCTAACTTAATTAATACTCCTAGGCGGAGATACTAGGCATTAGACAACAAACCACTTAGCGGTAATAAACCATTAATTATTAACCCGAAGGCAGCATGACTGACTCTGGGTCTTGAAGATAAATCACATTTAAAGAAAGCAGCAAAATTCCACTTGAAAACAACTACGGTTATATAGATCTTTATATAGACCATTATAAAGGCCTTTCTGCTAAATCCACCGCCCTTGCATATCACACACTTTCCTGAACCCCATCACCTTCTCGGAGACCAGGACGGAGAATCGCTCCTCCTCCTCTCAACTGCCAACTGACATCTCGGCGCATTCTTCCCAGCTCCCCCAGATAATTTTTCCCTCCCAGATCCCATCAGATTAGGAGGGGCTCTCAGTAAATATGGGGCACCCCCCCCCCACCAGAGAGGATGCCTCGATACAGTAAGTCATCTTGAGCTTTATAAATTGCACTTTCGATCCACGCCCCCATGTCGGTAATTAAATCGGTGCGGATTACAATCTTCCTTCTCTTACCCTGATAATGTACTTCCCTGCTCCATCCCTATCATCACCATCAATGGCATCATCATCGCAGAACTCCACTGCAGAACCCCCCCCACCCCAGACCTCTATCTTCTCACGCGGCCACATTCTGACAGCACCCACAAAATGGGAAGTGGTTAGACGGCTTGACCTTTGACCTTACTGAGGAGGGTACTGCAGCTCTATGCCCCCGAGGCCATTGGCTTTATGGGCCGCTGTCCCTGTTCTGGGGGGGGGGCTCCAGCGTGGGCCTAATAAGGCCCCATTGTGCATTGTCCAGCTGTGATATGAGCACAGCCCAACAGTAAGCCATTGTGCCGCCTCACGGCCCACTGCCGTGCTAATTAGGGGCTGGATCCCTCTCCTGGCCAGCGGCTGATCTGCTCTCGCCCTCGTTTGCCCATTTCGCTCCCCACACCTTTGCCGTTCATCTTTGCCCCCCTACACCATTATTTTGCCTGTTCCTTTTTTTGTTGCTTTCTCATCACCTCTCCAATATGGCTGAGAAGCATCCAGAAGCCCGATCCATCTCAGCTTCCTGTTTATTCAAACTGCACTTCCTCCTTCTCCAACTGACCTTTAAGCAGACAGCCACATCTCTGTCTCTGCACTGAAAATTCCATCTCTTGGTTTGTATAATTTTTACATTTTTTGTTGCTTTAGATACATCCCCTTCCCATACATTCTTCTGCTTTTCCCCCATATTTATTCCTTCTTAATTATAACTGAAATTCTAACCCCCCTGTTTTACCAGCTTTTACTCTCTCTCGCTCACTCCCTTTCTCTCCATCTCTTTCAGTCCCTTTCTCTCCCATTCTTCGCTTTCATGCAAAGGGGCACCGGAATGGAAAGATAGAGTTACAGATTCCCGAAATACCTTCATGGGATGGGAGCAGGTTTTCAGTGTACTTCAGAAAGAGGATTGGACCAAAAAAAAAAATTAAAAAAAGCAATGTCTGCCTTTCTTCCTGGGTGTTTCTTGTCTCCTGACCATCTTCTGCTGAGGAATAGCTCTTTTGGTTCATGCATCAGTACATAACCGCCACATCCCAGATGCCTGTACATCTAGGTACGCAGTGCATAATCGCCACCTCCCAGATGCCTGTACATCTACTGTAGGTACGCAGTGCACAATCGCCACATTCCAGATACCTGTACATCTAGGTACGCAGTGCATAATCGCCACATCCCAGATGCCTGTACATCTACTGTAGGTACGCAGTGCACAATCGCCACATTCCAGAT
>JABFEB020000044.1:1883981-1900074 GCA_019775895.2 Stomatorhinus ivindoensis
AATCCCCATCCCCGCGTGTTTGCACCTCATCCCGGTTTTCTGGAACATTCCTCACTTTCAGACATTCTATTTCATTCTAATGAAGTCATTTCACATAGCATAAACATACGAAATGTAGGATTCCAGTTGCTCTCTTTGTGAGTACTCAGAAAATGAGCGAGACGCAGCTAACCGAGTTCAGGCCGCCGTCCCCATCTGCACCTGGAGCGCGCATCCGCTACCCACTGATCACGAGGCTGGATCTTAAATCATTATAACCATGCCGACGCTCCCAGACACTCAGCGGACTAAACCGCCGCGTCACATGGGAGATCACCGATGGGGCAAGTGCATTTCCACACAAGTAAAGAACAGCCGGGGGAATTTCACGCGCATCGGTTTACAGCGCGGTATTAGTAGTTTTCCCCACAAATAAAAACTGACTTTATATTATAAAAATTGACGATATTCTTGGCAAGAATTTGCACTATTTGCGTATGAGATTAACTAGCCTATTTCCCGTCTATTACACACTATAGCTCTAGGGTAAATTCCACGTACCTTTATTGAAACATGATAGACGAAAGTCTTTGTAAAATATGAATCAAATGAATCACACACACACATATACTCTATGGGGGGAAAAGATTAATTAAAATTACCTAAAAGCAAACAAAGACATCCATCAAAAATAATTTACAATACGTATTCATTTTTATGTTTAATATATATGTGTGTGTGTATATATATATATATATATATATATATATATATATAGAGAGAGAGAGAGAGAGAGAGAGTTGCAGAGGCCTATAACTTTCAACAATATAATCTGATTTTTAAAGCAGCACATGATCACAAAAAAGACAGAGCTGAATAATATTTTTAATTAAATATTCCACTTTAAAGTAGTATACAAATGAACAAATAAATGTTTAACGATGATAAAAAGGTGGTAATGATATTACAGCAATTATAATAAACATAGAACCATATATATAAATTAAACATTCGTATTTTTTTGCTGTATCTTAGAATTTAGTTTCGAAACAATACATCTGTAGCCTATATATTTCATTTACCAAAAAATTAAGTCCTATAATATAATTCCATAAAAATCGCCCAGAGACCTATGGCGGTCGTACTGCTGTTTTCATTATTATGGTTTTTAGTTTAAAATGAAACACCTGAATTACAGTTTTACCAAAGGCATGAAATAAGCAATCCATTCCTCCAGCCCTAAATAGACACTTAGTTATTATTACAATATTCATAATCAAATGGCACCAATTTCACTAACATCGACAGCTTCTGAGAATCCCAGTAACATGTACAATTATAGTTATAATCGTTGATTAATATTCATTAAAATGATATCAGTCGTTAACGCTCATTTTCAACATATTTCCGTAATTAATATGTGCTCACTGAACTAGCATAGCGGTTTAACCAGCAGCCCTGGAAACAAGGAAGTTTTTATGCACGTGACTCCCAGTTTAGTCTGCCTAATTAATTATTTCTCTAACGAAATGAGTAAGTTAATTAACGCTGACTGGGCTGGGAGACGAAACATGCGACTTCCTTGCATTGTAACGTGATTTTCGTTTCGATTTCGTTCGATTATATTTTATTTCGTAAAAATAAAAATGTATTACCTACATTTTAGCGCTGTGTTAATATAAAAGACGATATATAGTAATGTTATATAATTGTAATTATGTATACTAATTTCCGTTAGAGTAAGCGTCCATAATTAGTTTTTATTAAAAAATATTAGATCTACATTTTATATGTTTAACTATAATACTGCCAAACATAAAATTGAAAGTATTCGTTTATAATAAATATTTAGGAAAAGCTACGTAACACTCCATGTTTAGGCGCGTGACATAGCACGATTTGGTTTCTCGAAAAATAATTTTTTTATACCGTAACTTTTCATTTGAAAACAAACTAAACTAAAACTCTACGCTTAAATTTGGGGTACACAGCTGATTAATATTTTATTAACACTATATTAAAGCTACAATTGAGACAATATACTGCAGACTTAAAATGAAATAATCAATATTGTTGCCATTACAATTATTATTTGTGACAGAAATGATGTAAATACTGACACTATGATGTAAATACTGACACTAAATACAGTAGCATTTATGAATTTTTAACATATATATTTAACATATATTACCAGCTAAAAATGACCATTAGAATTCCATTTTTCTAATTGATAAAAATGGCATAATGTATAATGATTATGCCAAGTCATTACAGCTACACTGCACACTAATCTTGGGGAACTTTGGAAGCAGCAGCATTCAGCATTTTAACACTTTCATATTATTATGATTTAGCTGTAAAAATGAGCAGCATGACAGCCGGCAGCAGCGGCTGTCAGGCTGTCAGTCATTGCAGGTTCACCCTCACGTGCTCAGACTGGTTTTGAAATCCTCAAGAGCCGTTTAGTTTTTATCATCGCTGAATTTTAAGGCACATTTCTCACCATAACCGCAGGAGGCAAACACTATCATCTTGTTACTGGCACAAAGTTGCACTCCAGTCACCGTCTTCCCCTCCCAGTAACTCACTGTCAGCCAGGTAAAGGTATGAAGGGAGCAAAATGACGGAGTGACCTTGCCTGCTCTTTGTTGGTCTTTAGCTCGTTTAACATTCACAATAAAAGCAAAAGGCCAAATTATTTCAGAGTGTTGTCTGAATTCATGTCATATCCCCCCCTCCCACACCAGCCCCCTCACACACTCACACACACACAGATGTGGAAACTCACTTCAAAAGATGAGACCAGACCAATAATCTTGAAGCACCAAGGCAGTGAAGTGCGTTGTAAAATTTTGCTTCCCCCAACCCAAAAAAAGCATACAGGAGAAGTAGGAAAATAAAGACAGACTGGTCCATAAGTGTCCAGAAGAGGCTCAGAGATTTTTTGCATATGTGTGTGTTTGCGGAGCGCCGACGAGAGAGACACAGTGAAAAGACGCACACATCTTTTTCCCCGTTTCTTTCTTTCTTTTTTTTTAAATACACAAAACTGCTTTTTGTTCTTCATTTTTTCATTTAAGGGGGTAATGAAGGGAGGGGGGTGTTCGTTTGATCACATGATTACGATTCACCTGAGAAAAAACAAAGGGAGCAAAGAAAGAGGGGAAGAGTGAGAGAGGGGGAAAGGGAGACAGACAGAGAGATTCTCTCATGCTAGGATTCCCTTATCACAGTCAACATTCATGGATAATGAAAAAAGAAGTGATTTTTTGGGGGGGGAGAAAGTGAGTTGAAAACACAAGGGGTTATTGTCACTGTGGACAGACCGCGTGTTTGTCCACATTCAAAACTATAATACTCTCCCATCTCCTAACACTGCTTACCCCAAACACCGTTTGATTTCAACTCTACACTCACTAGAGTAAACAACTTAAGAATCACTCCCATATAGCAACAGGTACATTGTGGCTTTGAAAACACAGGCCTGCAGAGGCCTTGAAGCAGTAGTTACCCTTAAATGTGAACACACCAACAACTGGACAACTGTCTCCAGTCGACCTCCGTGAGCTGTTAATTCATGTTCATGAAGACTTTCTGGATGATATATATACACACACACACACACACATATATACTGTATATATAGGGCAGTGGTCAACAGTAAATGTCAAACGTTCAAACAGGATGCTAAATAACCTGGATTTCGTAAACACATCAATTTAACATGTATGTTCATCACCTACATTACATAGTAGATTCAGGGGCGTCCAAACGTTGAATTTTCCAAGTAACTGGCCTAATACACGGACTTAGTGACAAGCAAGCAAAGATAAAACGACGTGGACAGGTTGTTCTCGGGTTGGGTAAAAACTGCCCCAGGCCTGAAGTAAATCACTTTTAACACACATATCATCAGGGTCAGCGGTGTCTTTCAGGGACAAAGTCACAATCTGTTCCGCGTGGAACTAACGCTATTTTAACGGGCACCCCGACACATAACATCAAAATGAAAAAAACATCACTTCAAAAGAGTATTGCTGACAGAGGACTAGCTAACCATGACTATGCACATTGCATCGCCATATCGCTACACCTCAGTTATCAACATATATAATTGTGTGCATGTAATATTTCTCTTTATGGAAGAAAATAAGTTTAGTGATGCGGTTAAACTGCGTACTTTGCAAAAGATATATCCCGCATGAACACTTTGATAAACAGCATATACGCTATTAAGTGAATACCGACCATTCCACTTGTTAAAAAGTCTTTGCTCATATCTGAAACAGAATTTTTCGATTTTAAAAATTCTTGACCTATATGCAATTTCACTGGTTAAAAAGTCGGATTTGTTTTTTAAATCCGACAATATATTTACTTGAAACATCCTACATCGATAACAGATAAAATGTAAGAACTTCGAGAACGAATAACTGAAATTATATTTTATTAAATTATTATCGTATTATTTATTGATTCTTATATTACGCTAGGCATATTGGCCTTTTGTCCTGTTATTATTTTATTCACATTCATACATTTCGTCACAGTCTGGCCATTTAATTTCGACTGCACCTTTTCTTACGGTTGTAGAATTACGTAATTAATCTGGAAGCCAGACACAATACTGACAAAACACACTGTTTCAAACTCAGTTATGAAGTAAGTTAATTGTAAGTGAATTACAAACGATGGTATTTTCTTATTGTCTGAGAAATAGGACAAATCAAAAGACTCCCGTATCAAAGGATTTATTATAACAAAAAAGAGACCTGCAGAAACTACATCAGCTATATGTTACGCACCTTTCTCCGCAATAAAATTCACGAGTTTTGCTATAGTAGTGCAACTATTAATATGTGTATAAATTACACATTAATAAGATGAGTAAACAACAAGACTCTTAGCTCCTGTGCAATCTGAAGAAAAACCGCATGTAACTCTAGCCTTTAATTCAAACCAGGAGATTGTTTCATTTAGGAAAATGGCGTGTACTGGATTATATAACAGAAAACGATGAAAAGTACCGCGTATGGGAACCAAAACCAAAAGACACCGGTGTAGTATCATGACAGGCAAAGCTAACAAGCGCGTGTAAGAAAACACTTCTGCTAATGAATACTTCGCCTGCTTGCCACCTGTACCATAGCAGGATTCTCGTTTTCACGATATCCCGATGATTAGATGCTCCTTAATTGTAATATAAATCAACGCCTAGCTTCTCAAACATTTTCAATTTAAAACACTCATGAAAACAAAAAATAATAACTGTAAAGAGAACTCAAAATATTAAGTACACGATGACTATAAGAAAAAATGTATGCAAAACGACCTCTTTTCTAACCACTACGAAATAGCCTACCGTTTAAAAACAAATTCGCATTACACTTCTTTTATTTGTAACATTTATTGTAATACATAAACAGAAAAATCCCGCCCTCTTGGTGGGAAACAAGAAAATAATCACGGACCAATCACCAAGCTAGTGTGGCCTCCGTGAACGTTTACTGTTCCTTTAAGGTTTTTTTCCCCTCTTAGTTCCCTTTTTTTGGTCCTTTCCTCACACAACGAGGCTCTTTAAGTCTCGGTGCGCGACACAGAGCAGGCATTCATAGAGGGGCAGCGCGAGCGAGGGGGCTGGGGAGTAAGCGCGAGCGTCACTTTGGAAAACTCGGGGACACACGGACTCTCGTGCTAAGCCGGCTATCTCCTTTTTCACGGCATAAGTAAGAAGCTTATCACTCCATATATTTCCTCTTTGCTCTTGTCTCTTGTTGTCTGTTTCTAAGGCGTTTGACAAAATAGACGGCTCTTTAAATTAAAAATCATACTCGACTACTACTTGATTTTAATACGTATTTTTTATTATTGTATGTATTGCTATTTCAACAATAATTTATATAGATTTAAACAAAACTACCGAGATCATTTGTAAGTGGGTCATTGTTTTGTTATGACTCCGTTTTGTAATATTTACAAAGTTTTTCTTCATCAAAATGACAACGATGTTACATTATTTACGTGCCATGTCCCTCTTCAGATGGTGCAGTGTTCAGTTATATTAATATGATTCAACGATTTCATATGAAATGTAGTAAAAATTGCTTTTTACAAACTTTGAAAAATTTAGTGAAAAGTTTTCTTTCATTCAATTATTGATTAGAAAACGTGTCGGGAAATTACGAAAAGTCATATTTACGCGGATTAGTACTATTTCTTGGAATTTTACCTCGCGTTGATGTTAAGTTTTCACTATTTCATGCGTTTCATTGAAATCTTAATTCAAATCTTACTTCGATGAACGTCAGCATCTTATTCCAGTAAATTTTCAATACTTTGGTAATGAACGATTTCATATATTTCAGAATCATTATTATGAACATTGATGATGGTAGTAGCAGTATTATTATATAATAATAATAATAATAATAATAATAATAATAATAATAAAATTTTTATAATTTTCCTCGTGCTGATGAGACGTGTCTCGCGGATAACTTGCACACTAACGTGAGAGCCTGAGAAGCTTGAGTATAGATTAACTTAAGTACAGTGTTGATTTATGGGTCTATGTTCAAATCACAAAATGGTTTACTGTTTAGCCTAATGAAAACTTATTAGGCCTACATCCAAACACTGTATTTAAGGTGTTTTTGGAAAATATAGTAACTCACATTTTGTCGATTATGTCAAGTGACCGAATAGGAAATTTCACAATAAAGGCTGCAGAAGTATCCCTTCAGCACATTAGCTAAACAGAAAATATTACACAGAGCAAAATCATTAATCACGGGTTTATTATTAAACTTACTCCGTTCAGAAGACGCATTCATTGTTCTTGATTAGGTCTAGTTTTAAAATTCCGATGCCATTTACTGAAACAATATATTTTAAAATAAAATAATAATTAAGCGCACTTATAAGTGCATTGCAAATAGATGCTTAAACTTACTTTTGGAAAAAAATCGGAAATCACAATAAAAAAAGATTCGGCTATTTTCTAATAATTTTTTTTTTTACCATTTTTGGAATATTGATCCTTTATTAATGAAACATTATCGCACAATATAACATTTAATTGGGTACGAAATGCATTTCATACCCGAACCCAATCATGGTCGGTAATAATCTGTTATGCTTAGGTATACTATCGACTAGGTAGATATTTGAATTGGTTTGAATGAATTGTAAAAATTATTCTAAATACTCGCCAATACCTACAGTTTCGGATTAACAGGCCGACACAGAATGGTCTTTTTGAAGCGCCTTTACGAAAATGAGGCGAAGGCTGAGCAGAATAAGCGCTTTGTGGCGCAAGGCGCCCATTGACAAAACGGAACGTGCCGGTGTTTGGGGAGGACAACAGAAGCGCTCTGTTCGCGTGGCCAACAAACAAAACGTACAGAATTATATTTTTCCTTGTACATTTTTCCCGATTATAAAAAATCCTCTAATCATCAGGGAAAGGTGACTGAAATGTGAGATACAAAACTGACCACTTTATGAGTACAACGTCGGGTATAATACTGGTACTTGATTGAGAGATATCCAATTACGTAAAGAATGGTGTAACCACACTATATCCAAAGCAAATAATCAAATTTCTTACGCTCACAGCTACAGGAACTGTGAATATCACCGTAAGATAAATGCTTGCGAAATTTGTTTCTAAAGGAGAAAGGCACACACTGGCCTTATATAAAAGATTCGCTATAAAACAAACCCTTCTGTTTAAGATTTAAACTGTGTGTCCAAAAGTCCTTCATTTAAAAAAAGAGGGAAACATGTATTGCACCCTACGTCCAAAACATCGCTACCATATTCATTGATCGATGAAAATAAATGAATGGGTAATAAACTTATGCACTATCGACGCAGTCTGAGCGGTCCGATGAGTAAAAATCAGATTACCATTACAGTGGCAGTGTGTCGTTACAGTTAATCAATCATGGCTGCAGCCTGTAAGACTTAACTGGAATGACGCCTCCAACAACAGTTCACAAACGAAAAACCGTATGTCTAGCAAGATCCCGCGTCGCCCAGCCAAATTTAATTATTTTAATTTAATTAAAACCATCTACAGTAATGCTATATAAATGTGTGAATCAATCGACTCAGCTAATTAAAAAACTCACTTAAGAGCAGCGCCACTACAAAAATGTAAATCTACCTTGTGTGTGTGTGTATATATATATATATATATATATATATATATATATATATATATCCTCATAAGCTCACAGTCAGGTTCGTACAATCGCTTGCACACATACCTACAGGCGGTTTATATTTCCAGCACCCAGCCCCTGTTTACTTAAGAGCTCGATGGTATAAATTGAAGTCCTGTGTTGCTGTGGGTTCATATTATTCCAACACTTGGTCCCTGGGGAGCTTGAACTAACTGCCAAGCCTTAAACAGTAGCTTGTTAGCGCACACGAGGAACGGGCTAAAATAACACAGACAGAAGGGGCCAGCTCGACTGCAGCAAATTGGTGCGGAGCTCGGAGTTCCTCTTTGAGTCATTATATTTTTACAGACTGTGACACGGCCGCTGTCGTAAATGTATTGCATCCTACTGTAATTGTCAGCACGTAACAAGTAGGTTACAGAGACGCCGCCATTTTCATTTTTCAAAACACATGGGCTACTTTCCGCATCGAATTCGCTAGAGTGAAACCTGGAGTTAAAGTCTTAGGCCGCGCTAATAAGCCCTGTCTCATTCACTGTCCATTCGTCAATGGGGTTTGGATTTAGATCTGCAGTTAGGCTTCCCTCAGTTTCTCTGTCAGTCTCAATATGTTCTCTCTAACCAAAAGCATGAGGTCCACATACCGCAGCTCCTACCACAAAGATGTCCTTCTTCATCGTGAAACCTAGCTCACCGCGAAAAGGACACACGTGACCTCTATTTTGCTCTGTCTTTTTCAGGTTCATGCTCGTCAACGGCGGACAAGAGTGAAATTAACCGGCGCAATACGTGAGGGAGAATGAGCGTGGCAGGACGGGTGCACGGTATACCAAAAAGAAGCGCGTAGTGAGGGAACGTACATTTACGAATGGAAAGAACTTTGGCGTGGAACGTTTGCAGGGTTTCGAAACAGAAGCTACAGGTTACCATAGAGACACATTGGCAGTTTATATAGAGAACTCATGACAGGCTGATTTTTACTGGAGAGCCACTTCATTATTACTGACAGTTAGAAAGCATCAAGGGAGTGAAAACTGTCTCCCTGTTTCAGCGGGAGGGTAAGTACAGGCATCTGAATAGGTCAAACCCAGAACCTCATTTTCTGTAAAAAAAAAAAAAAAGCACCAGAAAAGGAGGAGAGATGTCAGGAGAAGAACAGAGTTTATCTGAGGTGGAGATGAGCCCTGGTGTGTCGGATGACGGCCACTCGTTGTCACCTGGGCATCCCTCCGGGGCAACGGGAGGTGTGGATTCCCCCTTAGCTGGGGCGCAGTCCATGGTGGGCGGCAGCGATGAGGCCCATGGGTCGGTGGGCAGAATGGGGGGCAAACCAGAGGACGACGACGACCGCTTCCCCATTGGCATCCGCGAGGCGGTCAGCCAGGTGCTCAACGGCTATGACTGGACCCTGGTGCCCATGCCCGTGCGGGTGAACTCCGGGAACAAGAGCAAGCCACACGTGAAGAGGCCGATGAACGCCTTCATGGTGTGGGCTCAGGCGGCACGCAGGAAGCTGGCGGACCAGTACCCTCATCTGCACAATGCGGAACTCAGCAAGACACTGGGAAAACTGTGGAGGTAAGGGGGAAAGCAGCGGAATCAGTAACAGGAATGACAGGCCTGGGCCACATGGTCTGGACTCTGATTCCTCACTGGGACATTAATGTGCAGATTGCAGGAGGTCAGGATTCATGCTAAGCCAGGGTTGAAATAGCAGTGACCCACTTTTGGCGAATGCAGCTAATTGGTCGCCAAATGCCACTTTATCAGATGCTCAGTGACAAAAGTGAGACTCTGCAGCTGAAACGGTAAATCTCAGCCATGTCATTTGTTCCACTTTCGTTGACCATAGAGTTAGCGTGCAAGGCTCATGAGTCACGGCGATAACTGCTCTTCCGATGAAAGGGGACAACAGCAAAATGTCACGGCAACATGTTATGCCACCTGTCAAGGGTGTAGTTTTGGTTTCAGCATTGCTGGGGATCAAACCAGCCCCACACCCCCCTGCCTCCCCCAGCACGGTACTCCCATAATACTGGTAGGGACACGTCCCCCTCCTCCATACCCAAATCTACGCCCTTGCCACCTGTCATTCCTGGACCTCACAGGAAGGCATATCCAGCACTGAACTTACTCCGCACACATCTGAACATTATTTTATAGGAGGCTGCACCTTTTTGGCATTTGCTGAACCCTATCTGTTGAAACTGTATTGAGCTTTTTCCCACTTTTTTCCCTGATTGCATATCAGCGATGGCTTTGTGACAGCAGGCATCTCAGTGCCTCCTGTCCACTGTCACTTCATAATAAAATCGAGGCGCTCAACTCAGCAGGCCACCTGCATCCAATTAATGAGATAAATGCAAAACAGTAGCCTGTTAATTTCATTTCATAACAGGCAATTCATTAAATGCATGAGGAAGGATCTTTTTTTGCATTGTTGTGTAACTAGTTAGGTAATGTCATGGATTTCAGGGAGATTAAAAGTTTGAAGGTCGGTGTTTTCCCATGTCAGCCTGTGCGCATTAAGTCTGCGTTTTGGACTGAAAAGATACGGTAAAGTTCTGGTTATTATGTCATTACCCTGCAGCAAATGACAGCTTTCTGGAACAGTGTGACTCAAAGTCTATAATATGGAAAGTGCCTGCTTTTAATGCGCCAGTTAAATAAGAAAAAAAAAGTGTTTTTTCATTTCAGGTGCTTGTTTGACTGATAAAGTCATTAAAAATATGTGATTTATAGCACGTTTCTGCTCCAGAGGGCATAATAACTGACATTGACAGCCTTCATAAAAGCGGAAAGCATGTCTGTACTGGACCTTCCTAATGGGGAAAATCATTAGAATTTCACCAGGAAGCGGGCAGAGTGTGGTGTTGTGTTGCTTTAGTGTGACTACACGACTGCTTCCTCAGTGTGCCCCCCCTCACGCCCCCACCCCACTGCTGCTCAACCCAGGCTGCTGAATGAAAATGACAAGAGGCCCTTCATCGAGGAGGCTGAGAGACTGCGCAAGCAGCACAAGAAAGACTATCCAGAGTACAAGTACCAGCCCCGAAGGCGCAAAAACGGCAAGCCGGGCTCCAGCTCCGAGGCCGACGGCCACTCCGAGGGTGAGGTCAGCCACAGCCAATCGCACTACAAGAGTCTGCACCTGGACGTGGCCCATGCCGGTGGGGCGGGGTCGCCGCTGAATGACGGGCACCACTCGCACCCGGCAGGTGAGCTGTGGGGTGTGTCCGTCTGCTGATTGGTGGGGCCGCCTTCAAGAAGTGTCTTGTTGGACGGGTGAATAATCAACATTCAACTCTTGCCTCTTTCACTTCCATAACACTGTATCCATCGAATATAATGCAGCTGTTTCAAAGCGAAGCTGGCATCTCGTTTTGTACCTGACTTTGCGACATCTCCCATCTCCACCCTGCAGGCCAGAGCCACAGCCCGCCCACACCCCCCACCACGCCCAAGACGGAGCTTCAGTCCGGGAAGTCGGCTGAGGGGAAGCGGGAGGGCGGCGGCGGTGCTGGAGGGTCCCGCGGAAACTTGGGGGTAGGTGGGGAGGGGGGATCTGGCTCCGGATCTGCTGGGGGGAAGTCCCACATCGACTTTGGCAACATGGACATCGGTGAGATCAGCCACGAGGTGATGGCCAACATGGAGCCCTTCGACGTGAACGAGTTCGACCAGTACCTGCCCCCGAACGGGCACCCGGGTGGGGCATCGGGCTCCTCAGGCTCGCCCTACGCCTACGGCATCTCCTCCGCTCTGGCCGCCGCCAGCGGACACTCGGCCGCCTGGCTGTCAAAGCAGCAGCAGCAGCAGCAGCATCACCAGAGCTCGCTGAGCTCGGACCCCTCCAAGGCTGCCATCAAGAGCGAATCCGGCGCCGGAGCCCACTTCACGGAGTCCGCCTCCAGCGGCTCACACGTCACCTACACCCCCCTCAGCCTCCCCCACTATGGCTCCGCCTTCCCGGCTCTGGCCTCCAGGGCCCAGTTTGATTACTCCGACCACCAGGCCTCTAACTCCTACTACTCCCACTCGGGGCAGCCGTCAGGCCTGTACTCGGCCTTCTCCTACATGGGGCCATCGCAGAGACCCCTGTACACGGCCATCACCGAGCCCACCAGCGTGCCGCAGTCGCACAGCCCCACTCACTGGGAGCAGCCCGTCTACACCACCCTCACACGGCCGTGAACCAGCAGAGGAGCCCTCCTGGGGTGCGGGGATAGAGTCAGTCTGAGAGGAGGGGGGGTGACGCTTAATGTTGTTTTGGTCCTACACCTGACAGGCAGGATGCGCATAGGTGGGAAATGAAAAGCTTGGCTAATTTTTTTAGAGCGATATTGTGCCATTTATGACCCCTAAAGAATATTTAAAATATCCTCTCAAAATAATAAAGACGGATATAACGTTGATTCGCAAAGCAAACAAAACAGTACTGAAAAACGTATTGACACGTACTCTATTATACGTATCCCCGACCGAATTAAAATTCAGCCTGTCTGTTGCTGAAACAAGTTTGCCATTGCATTATGAAAACCACCAAAGTTTTGAATACAAATACCCCAAAACCAAAATATAATCTTATTTTGAGTACTTTAGTTGATCTAATACGTTTTAAGTCACAAATCATAAGCTGGGGAGAGCCGCGTATTAACTTAGCAAAACCGCCATGTTTGCGCTTTCAACTTGTCTTTAGTTCCATTGGGAAACGAAGTAATTCAAATTCACAGGCAAAAGCTTGTAAATACGAGTCACGATAATAATTATGGCACAATTTTTTTTTCTTGAACTGTGAGACTAAAGAACGATGTTGGAAACGATTTCAGAGATTATCAAAATGCCAGCTCTCTTTTTAATAGTAGCCTAGGTGTTTCAGTACTATACGATCGGTTTAGCATCGGTTTGTAGAAATACACAAACTTGAGAAATGAAATGCAAATATTACAAATTTAGTGCCTGTACCACATTAACAACAAAGAGATACTATTTTATACTATTTTTATTAACCAAAACGAAAGCTACACTACCTGTATTGTCACGAAAATGTTAATGCCAAGTTACCATTGTTTTTGTCTGTTTCTAATTTCGTTGTTGTCATTATTACACTGTTAAGTCTGCACCACTGCCCTTTTATTTGTTTTACAATTGTAAAATGTACATATTTTACGTCAAGTATTTGTTCTGTACTTAGTTTTATGCTGCAGTTTGAATAGGACTTTCTGCGGTGAACGCGCTCACGGCTGCCAGAGAATTACTGGGATTGGACAGGAAAAAAGACCGGCGATGATTAAATGTAGTATTATTATTAGTATTATTGCTACTGATGCTCGTTCTGTTTGAATCCATCAGTCTCAACGCTGTCCCGCTTCTTCTGAACTTCCAAGCTTGGCCATCTAAACCAACGCTTCGTCCACCTTAACATCTCAGGTCGTCCCTCTTAATTGTGTTTTACTGTTTTCCCACAATAATATATGTATTGCTTACATACTTTCAGCATATGTGGGAAAAATTACACTAGCAGTCTATCCATTTGCATCCGGCTTCCTCAAAGTGCAATTACCAAATGACCCTGAGAGGTGAAATGTCGATTAAATGGCCAATAAAACTCTCTGAAAATGCATCGCCAGTGGAAAACTGGCCTCGTAAGTCCTCATGGGTATCCATAATAGGTTCACAAAACGTGTTATTAATGCCAAATTCTCTCTCGAAGACTAACTTCGGTTGATCTAGGAAGGAAATTAAAATCAGGGAATGTTTTGCTCAAATCCTTGTAGGTTGTGTATGAAAAACACTTGCCTGGATTTGACACTGTTTTATTTCAAACTTTAATGCGTCGGTTAAATAGGTAATCTCGTTTTCTTTTCTTTTTTTAAACGAAGCACCTACAAAGCTTTCGAGTTTTTCGGAATCCATCGTTAGGTAATGAAGTAGGTTTAAGACATGAAACTGAACTTAAAGCATCTGTAATCGCGGAGGACGCGGCAGGACGGGAAAAATACCTTGGGGAGAAAATTTCGCCAAATCAGCTCTGATTTCATGCCCTTAACAATGTGAAACATACATTTTTCCCAGTTAATTTCCTTTTAATATAAGTGGTTCTTACGACACTCTATTTTATAAAAATACGTCCCACTTTTGTAATAGTAATTCAATTCGTTTTTATGCCTTCAAAACATTTCTTAAAATTTAGTATTGCTTTAGACAGCGCTTCTTAGTTTGCTTTCCTGACGTGTTTTAGGTTCATTCCTTGCAAAATGTTAGATCAGCTACTATTGTGAAATATTATTGTTGTTGTTATATATTAGAAATAATTATTTATATTTACTGATAGTGTTTTTATGCTACGTTAACCGTTCCTGACATGTTGCGAACACTTTATTATTTTGTACGTTTTATGGTTGGTGTTGTTCAATGAGCGCCATTTGTAAATATTAGCGTTACTCAACTCTTAGTAGAAATATATTGACTAACTTCTTTCACACTAAATAAAATGTATTTTTTCTGTTTTGTAAAACCTTCGTTTTTTCAAAGGTATCATTGATGATGATGATGATGATGATGATGATGATGATATATATCTGTACAAACATAGACAAGGTGCACACTCAGAGACATAATATGTAACAAAATGGAGTGACACGTGACTCCGACCTTGCCTTACAGGAATGCTTAGATGGAGCCGCAGCCAATCCTGTTATAATTACTGATTGTGGAATGAGGCTTGAGAAGCCTCTGTGGGTGGGACTACAGTGCACCAGCAACCAATCACTTTCTGCCACAACTGAGTGGCGGACAAAGACACCAATGGGAAGTGGACTACACCATGTGATCATCATGCTTATCATGTACAGTGGTGGGAGACAGCAGGACTGTTGACTGGCTTGTCTTAGAAGGCCTGTGTAGTGGCTGCCTCACAGTCTGCAGGTGAGGGGGGAGATACGGGAATCGGCTACACAACCAGGATGCTGTTACATGGCCATGTTTGGCCCCCGCCGTATGAGACCTGTGGTCTTCAAGCCCTCCCCCACCTCACCTGTGACATCTAAGGCACCGCAGAGGAGCTCTGGGTTCTGAAGGTACACATTGACACAGTTAGGCACGTTACTTGTCGTGCATGTGTATGCGTGTGTGTGTGGGGGCTCGGTGCTGCATGGTTTAAGCCTGACTCTTAATTCCTCCATTTAATCGGCAGTGTGATACTTCTTAAGACAAAGAGAGCCATTGAGCTTGTGAATGGGGGGGGGGGGGGGGTAGAGGGGCCCATAGCCATAACTATAGCTTTGCAGAAACACAAAGAGACTTTCATAATGCCCCCCCTGCACCACCCAAATTTCCCCCACCCTCATACTGTACACACATACACCCAAACAGGGACTGAAACATATGTGTGGTGTGTGTGATGGGAGGGGTTGTTAAAAATAGATGGTGAAATAAACAAATCCAGGACAACAAGCCCCGAATGAGAAAGAAATAAATAGGTTAAAATTAAGGTAACTAAGGCATGAACAGGGGTGTAGAGAGGACAGGTGATCATCATTCCTACCAAGTACCTTTGTATCTCCATCCTGACACCTTGCTAACAGTACTTTGCTAACAGAGAGCTCTGCGTCAATGCCAGCGCATCCCTCACTGCTGTAGGCCACTAAACTTTCAGTCCAGGCTCGAGCAGGAATATAGTGGTCTGGATACAAACAATGGCCCTCTAAAATGATCTTAGGAAGAACAGATGGTCCATCTTTGGCACCAACCCTTTGCTTCGTCTATCAGCTTGATGAAAACACAGGAACCCAAACTTCACTATGTGGCACACTCACGGGATCTTAGGCAGAAGTTCTGTGAACAGATCAGGGCCCGGTTTCTCGATAACGAACACTCTTAGCGCGCTAAGTAGATTCTTAAGATATATCTTACCAAAGTTG
>JABFEB020000044.1:1907965-1919481 GCA_019775895.2 Stomatorhinus ivindoensis
GGGGGGGGGGGCAGGGCCACACTCAAGCTGATGTTTGGGTGTGTGTGTGTGTGTTTGTGCGTGCGTCTGTATTTAGGTGTATAGACACGGGGAGTGTGGGGCCGCAGACATACCGAGACCACGGGAGGCGACATCAGTAGCAATGAGAATAGGAGCTTTGCCGCTGCGGAACTCTGAGAACAAAAGACAAAGCAAATGAGTTAAAGGAAATAAAGGAATGTATTTTACACTTCACTCTTCAGCGTGCACTTTTGTTCGCGCACTGGGTGAGGTGACGTGTGTTTCGTCGTCAGGGGTTTGTGCTGGACGGCTGTGGACAGTGCACGTGCAGCACAGATTTTTTTTTGTATGCCGGAGATGTGGTGCATCCATGCACATCGACTGCACATGTGCAAGGAAATTGCCCAGGTGCTTCCAGTAGGTGGCAACGCCGACTTGCACAGTGCAGATAGCAACCAAGAAAGAGCAGAGGAAGAATTGTGGCTGTTGAATTTATATAGAGAGTAGCTGTCATTGTTGACATACCACAGCACACAGTGCACAACAACAAAATGTGTCCCCTGCATTTAACCCATATGTGACATAGCAGGGGCAGCTAATTCAGCGCCCGGGGAGCAGTGCTTGGGGGCGGTACCTTACTGGTGCCTTGCTGGTCATGGATTTGACCCAGCAATCTTTCAATCACAAGTGCGCTTCCCTAAACATTAAGCCACCACTGCCCACGGTGAGTGGTTATGATGACTAGCTGTATGAGGAGGGTCAGAGGTACCCAAATGTCTAATTTTTCGTACTGTCCAGACCTTACACTGAGGTATATGGTATTTTAAAAAGTAACGCTATTCCAGCCTTTTGAAATACCGGTAATAAAATTCACCCAGCAGGGATGGGGGCGGAAACACGGCTAATTTTTCATTAGGATTTCAAAATATCAGTATGCTGTATTACCTTAATAGCACCCAAGGTTCATAAAAGGTTTGCCCGTTTCACTACACTGCTTGTATTTGTGATTGTTGCAACACACCCGGCCTCTCCTGGTCTGATGGTATATCACTGCTGCATGCGTGTACCGACTGTGACCATCTGCGCCTGTGGTCAAATGTACAATGACCACAAGCTTCCATGGGCACAATGACACATGCAGAAATGTGAATTAACCAGAATTATTTGCCAGTCATCTTAAGGTATTTAGCCATCCTCACACGAGTCATTAACTCCTCACCTGACAGAACCCAGTCTCGCTCTGGCTGGCTCTTGTCACCATGGATGCACATTGCCGGCCACCTTGGCAAGACAGAAAAAAGAAAGATGAGAAAAAGGAATAAAAAAGACAGATGGAACATTCAATTTTGTGGAAGGAGGTACATGATGTGTGGAAACGTTATGAGAGTCAACGATGGAGAAGGTCAGCATTAGAAGAGATAGATCATTAGGAGGAACTCTTGAATTTCAGACCAGCTTAAGCAGAGTGGGTCTGTGTGGGATAGAGCCCCACAGTCATACCCATCTCTCCTCATCCTGCGGGTGAGGTCATCGCAACGCTTTTTCGTCTCCACAAATATGATGGTCTTGTTCTCCTTCTCTGCCATGATCTCCTCCATCAGCTGGAGCAGCCTGGAGGTGGCAGAACCAGATAAACCTTCACCATTCCCAATGACTATTTCCCCCGACAGTCCTGAGTTCTTCACGAGATCCGTGGAGCCTCTGCCAGACTCACTTGTTGTCCTTCTCGCTCTCCATGCACACGTCCACAATCTGCAGGATGTTGTGGTTGGCGCTCAGCTCCAGGGCTCCTACATTGATCTGCACGTATTCACGCAGGAAGTCCTCCGCAAGCCGCTGCACCTCCTTTGGCCAGGTGGCGCTCCACATCAGGGTCTGCCGGTCAGGCTGTGGGGGAGGCAGAGAGATCGGGTGATGCCCCTCCATAGAAGCATGACTCCAAGATCCGCCAAAGTGCATCGCACCCAGTCGCTCACCCGGATCTGGTCGACAATCTTGCGGATCTGAGGCTCGAAGCCCATGTCCAGCATGCGGTCGGCCTCGTCCAGCACCAGGTAGGTGCACCGTCGCAAGTTGGTCTTGCCCGCTTCAAGAAAGTCAATAAGACGGCCTGGGGTGGCAATGCAAATCTCCACTCCTGTGGAAGGTAGATATAGCTCATCGCTAAAAGAACTGAGGTCTGACATGGTTTTTCATGGAAGACACCTAGTGGAGACATAAGGAATGGCTCTGAACGCCAAGGGGGCCGCCCACCTCTCTCCAGGTCCCGGATCTGAGGGCCCTTAGGTGCTCCTCCATACACGCAGGTGCTCTTGATGCGGGATGACTTTCCGTAGTCGTAAGCCACCTGCTGCACCTGCTGGGCCAACTCTCGAGTGGGAGCCAAAACTAAGCACTGTGCAGACACAAGGCAGAGGAAAGAGCTCAGTTGATCAGAATCGAGAACACAGTGAGCCAATGCATAATATTCTGTGCACGTCAAACGTCCTGATACTTGTTCCCTCAGTACTTTTTTTGGTTCTAGAACTTGCTTTACTCACAATAGGTCCATCTCCTCGCTCCAGATAAGGTTGGTGGTTGATGTGCACAATGGCAGGCAGGAGATACTGTGACACAAACATGGCAGAGAATGAGCGACGTTCTCACGCTTAGCAGCTGTCCCAGAGTTCCCTGGCAGAGCATCCAGTTCCACCAAGATTAACTTGCATTTGAATTCAAATCCGTTTGTGTGCCAGTGTTCGGCGCTCTCCGCCCAGTGACAGGCTTGGCTCTCTCAGCTTACCGACAACGTCTTTCCTGAGCCTGTCTGAGCGATTCCCACCATGTCCCTCCCGCTCAGCGCCAGGGGGAAGCCTTGGGCCTGGATGGCTGTGGGCTCCTTGAAGTTCTGCTGCATCAGCACATCCAGCACATACTCTGGCAAACCACAGATAAAAGGGTTAGGGTTCAAAGTGACAACCTCTCTTTGGGGGGGTAAGCGTTACTTACGAGGAAACTGTGCCTGACTAAAGCTGGTGACCGGTTTGGGACAGCCAGATCCCTTGATGGTGATCTCCTTCTTCCTGCGGAACTCCTCCACTTCATACTAAACACACCAAATATTGGTGAAAAAATGAGATAGCATAACATGCAAGGGGAAAAGAGAATGAAACATCAATAGATTTTAGGCTGTTTCTTCATAGCAGAAGGGCCAGCTGAAAGGGTTCTAGGCCCCGGAAAACAAGCCTTTCCAGGTCAAAATCAAGGCAAAGGCGCTGAGAACACGACTCAGGACTGAGAATACCTGGCTCATATGCTGCACCTCCGGGTGCTCAGTGTAGAAGTTCTTCTCAAACTTGGGCAATTCATCCAGATCCCATTTCTTCTTGCGCAGACGCTCGCCAGGGGTACCAAACTTTGATCCACTTCGACTGGACCCAAAGCGAGGACTAAAGATTATAAACGCATATTGTATAAAATAATGGCCTACAGGCATTCAGAAAATAACTCACTAAAACAAAAAAATGCCAGTCAGACAGGTCAGAACAGTTACATTACTTTTTACCTTCTCATCAATACCCCAAAAATATTAATCTTACCTTAGCATACAATGCTACAACACAAATTTCCACGCGCGTAAATAAAAATAAAATAGGGCTTACGAAAGGACAGGAATACCTGTACACAGTGGGTTAAATAATCAGCGATGCCTGTATCAGCAAAACCGGTTAGATAACAGTAAGAAAGACCGCACTGTATACACGCATCCTCCAGCCTTACAGGTGCACCGCACGCCGCCGGATGAGCATACTTTCATCTCCATTTACCTACAAAATGCTATTTAAAAGTGCTGTTTGAATGCGTTTTAATTCATAATAACAAAGTGTTTATTATTCCCGATGGGATGTACGTATCCAGTTGCATGCAACCTATGCCGGATACATGACAGATTGCGAGACAACATGTTTCTTTAATATCCAGTATATTATTCAGCTAGATGATGACAGAATGAAGTACAGATTGCATACTTCTTAGGTTAACTAACCACAGTTGGCCGGCGACCAAATGAATCAATAAAACTGGAGGGAACGAAATCTTACCTCCTATCGCGTCCGCGGTGTCTATCTCTGTCTCCATACGAAGAACCTCCTCTCATTTTTATTGAAAATCCTACCAAAAATAGCTAGCTAGCACACGTGTATTCCACTCTTACACAAAACCTCCGCTGTTATCCCTATTTTTAATCCGTTTCTATAGGTAGTTTTTCCTCTCACGGGTAGCGCTTCTCTGAAGCAGCTTGAGATGCGGGACAAAATACAATGGGGTTCAAAAATGCTGCATGTGCAAAGCAACGAAACCAACGCAATTAGACGATAGGGACGTGGATAAACGGTTTGCGGTTGCGTTTTGGTGAAATTTAGGTGCGAGCCGGTCGCCGGTAAGCAATGACAAGATGGCGGCCCCGTAGACAAAGACGAAGGGCATCGTCACCGCGCCGCGTGACCCGATCGGAGCATCCGCACCCCATACAAACATCCACTCCAAACAAAACCATTAAAAAGAAAATATTCTTCTTAACCACAAATCTGCAACATATTCAAATAATCACGCGTATAATCACAGAAACACTAATATCAGATGATTAAATTTTATGATCAATCACCTGTTCTATGAAATGGTTTCACCTTGTCTGGTCATTTCATATGTTGTCACCTGTCTAACTTGGGACGTCTGCATTAACGATGAAAAGTACCTCATATGTCCACCGTTCCATTTGCCGGACATTGGCTGATCTCCCAGACACTGAACATACATTGTAAGTATGATGACCAACAAAATATGAACAGAATGTTTTAGACATTGGGCCTCACTTTAATATTTAAAATTCAGAAGTGAGTGAATATTTAAAAAAAACACTCAAGAGTCCAAGTTCACTTTACTAACCCATAAAAACACACAATAAAACCAGCATTTCAAATTCATGACAAACGCAACAAACACAAAACTTTCAGAACTGAACACCAAACATGAAACCCATCAGAGACATAAATAAATAAATAAATACTCCTCCATATACCCCTACAAGTACACAGTGCTTATGCAGCATTATCACAAAGTCATACTCCAGGTGAGGATGTATGGATTCCTCCTCATTTTGTCACTCTTTAGCGTCAGCAATTCCGCCCGCAGTGATGGAAAAGGTGGCCTCGTTCTCTGGCATGTCGGGGCTGGGAAGAGTGGGTGTGGAATGCCTTACAATCTACCTTCAATGATACGTTTCTGCAGGCTTTTCTGAAACCGTCATTGGTACTTTCAACATTACTGCCTGCACTTAACCTCAGACTTGATAACTATTGGAAATACTACAGTCGTCACCAGACAGGACTATATAAAATGCAGCCAACCCTTCCAGGAGAGTTTAAGGCAGTACTGGCCTTTCAATCAAGGTTAAAGCACTAGTTGTATAATCTGACTTTTGCAACACCTGTCAAATATTTTGGCAATTCGCATTTCCCCTCGTCCCTTCCTCAGGCTGATGCGGGTGGTCGATGCATGAGCCAGTATGTGCCCTCCAATGGGCTTCTTTGGATCTACCTGGAAACTGAGACAAACGCAGCCTTTGAGCCTTTCCAACACCTCTCTAGGATAGCATGAGAGGTCATAATGATTCTGTGTTTATTCCCATCCTCAAACACTTTACAGTTTCTGGAAAACGGAGTAGTGCTGTGTTGTGCGATGAATGTCAAGGTAATAATCACAAAGTCAATTAGACTAATGACTGGCAGCTTAAACAGAAATCACTGGCAATTACTCGCTGACCATTATGCAAAATATTTGTGTCTATGTCACAGCGTTTATGTTTAGAACAAAAGATAAACGTGTTCCCCATAATTATCAGACAATTTAGTTACATCATGATGGATTACACGCAGAACAAAAGGAAGTAGCTCATTAGAATCCTGGTTAATTCTACAATAATCTGAGTTTATACAAGCTGTACTTCGGTCGCTTACGTCATGCCAGCTCCAGGATCTGCAGTCATCTGGTTAGTCACAAATACAGCCACGTTGTACTCTATGTATCACACAAACAGAGTTTACACGCAACATAAAACATTTGCAATCCCTATGGCATCATTTCTTCAAAGGCTCAGTAGCTGTGCAGTGTTAAGCAGCAGGCATATAACACAGATATAGGTGCACATTAGTTCTGTTCTTCATGTAATAGCCCATATTCTAAAAGACTGGAATGAGGAGCAATGATAGGACGAATTATGTACATAAAACACAATCGTGACACATCATTCTTAGTATTTTCTTCCTCTGAGATGTTAGCATATTGTATGTTATTAGATCAGAATTATGCAGTGAGTGGTCTCACCTTCAGATATCTTCTGCAGCCGGGAGAGCATCTGGGCCAGCTTCTGCTGCCTCTCTGCCAGCTCGCCCCGGCCGGAGAAGTCCACACGGAAGAGTGCCATGATGGAGTCTATTATCTAAGTAACGAGGGACAGGCAGGGGTATACAACTCTGAGACGCAGAGAGTATACTATGTTAGCCTTAAAAGGTCTGAACATTGGATCCAGACTCAAATGGGAAGGGGATGCTCTGAAAGCAGTCTAGTTAGTTCCTGCTCCTAGAAAATTCTGTATTTAATGACTTTCTGTCCAAGCCATTGCCGTGTAAATCATTTCTGCATTCAGTGCACAGCACTGCAATTCCTAATCACAGCACACATATAATTGGCATTTTCAAACATGACTATATTAGAAATGCCTAAAAAGAGTGTGAATCAAAATACAGTTGTCCTCCTTCCACTTATCTGGTACAAGAATGTGCAGAGCCTGAGGCTTACCCCAGGTAGTATACGGGCACAATCAAACACACCCACATACTGTGGACTGTGGAAGGATATAAGAACATAAGAAATTTACAAACGAGAGGAGGCCATTCGGCCCATCAAGCTCGTTTGGGGAATAAAAGTATTCAATTGAAATCCAAAAGTTGAACATGCCAATTCCACACAAGAGGACAACTGTTATCCATTGAGTCAACTCATTTCTGCAATTTGAAATCACGAAAATAGATCCGCTTACACATTCAGAAAAAAAAGGTTTTGAAGAACTACGCTCTATGTATATTCCTCTACTTCAGGAGACACTGGGGTGGAAAGTATTCAGACTCCTCACCAGAAGTTTGAAGACGCCACATTCCTCGTGAAATTTTGCTGCCACATAGTCCAACAGCTCCATCTGGTGTTCACCTATGATTAAACATTATCAACACCTGCTAACAGAAAATGTGTGTACCAGATTCGCTCTAGTATCAAAGCACAAACTAATTCATTTATGCTGTTAAGATCAAAGCAGTGAGTGACAATCTCAGTATAGAATAATTACACAGTTAAAATGTGCAGATAAGTGAGTTCCATTCCTTTAGAATAGAGTTCAATCATTAATAATCCTTATATCAGCGAATGCCAATCATGGTTCTTCAAGACCACGGATAACCTCTTGTGTAATTAAATCTGACTGAACTGATGTTAAACCACATGCTCATTTTAATTTTTCAGCTTCAACCCAAACTTTTGTTATGCAGAAATAATATTTTCAAAGATCTTTAATTTTGCCTATTTAAATGAACTATGTGCACTATCTGACCAAAAGCACCATAGGTTATGAGGTCCTGATTTGGGAAAAGTCCTTCTATACAAATGGTATAAGTAAACTGGACATAACTCCCAGATATTCTGTTGTTAAATGGTAGAAGTGTGAAATCAAACAGCTGGTTATGACTGTCATCACTGTTGGTCAAACATTTGACTGAAAAGGTGTGATACGTGGCATTTTTGTGTTTGATTACATTGAAAGCAAATGATCGTGCGGACAGACGTTGCAAAGGTTACTTGTTGACAACTATGAAGTCGGAAAGTGATGACTGGTTCTTACTGGTATACGCGCGGGCGTACAAGACATTGTCCAGCACTGCTTCGGGGTCCACGTCAAACCTGTCTGCTATATCCCTCAGCCTGTCTGGTCGACTGATATGGATACAGGGTAAGGAAGACTAGGCAGCAGCTGGTATCGCAATAGTTTTGGTTTTATATCAGGGCAGCACTATGCACCATTCCAGCAGAACAAGGTTTCAAAGGCCAATTCTCTGGCAGGGATACAAAGTGTTTTCTGTGTCAATGTAGATGACTTTCCCTCCCGTGTAGCCTCTCTCTCCTGGCAGCTGTGTTGTCACTGCAGAGACATGGTAAGGAGTGAGCCAGAAGGATTGTGAAACAAAGTACCCACAATTTTTGCAACACACCACTGAAGAAAACTATAACTTGTTTCAGTGCATGTTATTGTTACATTAAAGAACAAATGTCACAGCTATTATTAATGTTAAGTAATTTTTACCCTAATCATAAAAATGTTGAGCAGCTGCTTACCACACAGTGTGTGAGACAGCTGTGTCTTTCCCGTCCGAAATTCTAGCCAAAAAGGTGCATAAATATTTAAGACAGGCCTGTGCTATACTTTACATGCAACCATAAAGAACATTGTTCTTTACACAATTTGCATTATAGATTTCACTATGAATGATAATAGTGTAAAACAAAATATGCAGTAAGAATGTAAGATCTAATAGGTTATAGTGATCGTATCATGTTAACGGCATAGAGATGATAAAATAACATACCACCAAATGCTTCAGTAATGGCCATGCTTTCTATGCCCCCGCCGATAAGTTTACTGCAGAGGGTCAAGATAAGTATTAGCTGAGATAGGATTACTCACCTATATAACCAAAGAACCTAGCTATGCTACACATGTACACAAAATATAGATCTTCAGAAAGCAGTGGCAGATTTTGGTTAGGGTATGTCTGTCACGTGTCCCTGCTGGTGTTTGGCCCGTAACTCGAACTCCTGGCTACCAGTCGTGATGTGGAACACTTGTTTTCTCTTCTCACTATATTCAAAGGCTGTCAGAAACCCAGTGGTCTGGAATAAACGAGATAAGCGCTTCAAACGGGGTACAGCCATTCTTGGCATTACTGCATCATTTGAGGGTTGGCATTAAAAAAATGAACTTAGCAGCAGTTTAACATTATGCTGAAATCCTTCCATGTCATCTCACCACCAGCTTCCCTGCAGCTTCTTTGATCTTGTCCACTTTGGCTTCAGACAGGCCCTTGACATTGCACAGAGCCCGGCGTGTAGTCATCTGGATCCCTTTGACTGTGCAGATCCCAATGGACTTCAGCTTCTTAATATCAGCCATGTTCTGCACAGACATAACAGATTATGACTCTGAGGGCCACATCTAAAAAAGTGAGCATGGCTTGGAGACTAAAAGGCTGGTCTGGCTGGGGTCCGTGGAGAAGCAGAGCTGTAATATTCCTGACCAGGGTGTCTAACCTTAAATCTGGACTGCTAACTTTGGTCAGCTGGCCGGAGTGAGATTTTCAATTCGAGACAAGTCTGCACACACATTTATATGTATGTAACAGTTGTATTACCTTATAAATTGTCTGTAGTGTTCTCAAACTACCCGAACGCTTCTGATGCAGCTAATTTTAGGTTTATAATGCAGTAAGATTCCTTGCGTGCGCGTGAGTGTCACGTCAGACGCGCGAGAGTTGACAAGCCTGCCTTATATAAGGAAATCCACGCTTAATAATATTAATATATAATGAATATATAATATTGAAATGTGTCGTTCAATAACGTTTATTTGCACAACAAAATACAATTTCTATCTCACGTTATTTCATTTCATACTCAGTTTGCCGCTCCTCCAATGTTAACCTGAATGATGGCGAGCCGTCACCCGCAAATACAAGAGGAAAATATTCGTTTTTAAAATCCTACTACTGTGAAAGTGACGGACCACTTACAAGATTTTCAAAATCATAAATCGTCATGCTACTTACGATGCCATGTTTCTGTAGGAGGTCGATATGTTGAAAGAAAGACTCCTGTGTAAAGAAAGAGACGTTTTACTAATACTTAACAGACCACAATTAACGGCAGCTCATCGCAGTTAACCAGACTAATTCTCTGGACTAGTTATTCCAGTTTATTTTAAAATGTTCTCTTTTGGATATAAAGAAAGCTAATCTATACTTTATCTGGTCCATTTCTGAAAATAAGCTTAGCGATCTTAACTTTTACCTCATCATCTTGGTAACCCGCTTCATCTTCCAGTACTTGGTCATCCGCCGACTTCATAATACCTTTGTATTTTTATATATATGCTTATAATCACACAATGTCTGCTAAACAGTATACTGAATATTCAGTATAACAATAGGCTTACTCCAACTTCGCCGAGTTAACAGATATGTGAAATACACCATATCACTCGTTCGCACAAGAAACCCTGCCGGACGTCACAATTATTTCTTGACGTCTAAGATTCAGTGATATATTTCTTATAATGCTTCACACAAACATATAAATGTGGCGGACAAACCAAACTGCTAAGTCTTCGTCTGACTCCCGCTTCTGCGCGAGACTCCTGCCTGCTCTCACGCACCTGGCGTTCAAGAAATCTACATTATTCCATTATAAAGCTAAAATTAGCCACACCAAAAGCGGTGGGCCAGTTTGCAAACACTCCAGACTATTTACAAGTTAATAAAACTGTTACATACATGCAAATGTGTGTGCTGACTTGTCTCGAATTGAAAATCTCACGCCAGTTAGCTGCAGCCTGATAACGTTATCTATTTTTTTGTTAAAATATAGAACGGCTGGGAAAATGTTTCGCTTTTAAACACGTGTTTATTTGAAACAGGCATTACAATGATAGAACAAGTTAGCAGTCGAAACGTGCATAGCTTTACTTTTCCCATCCTACTCAAAACAGCAACCCTTCTGAAGCGCAGTACGTGCAATCAGAAACGGAAAAGCTGATCACCTTATTTACTATGCATGTTCTGTTCTAATAGATTTAAGACAATTATGACCTGATCTAAGCATTTCAATGTGCCCTTGAATGCCGAGAGCAGGCCGTACACGTTAAACATATCTGAAAAGTGTGCCTCTATTCCATAGCAATACTAAATTCACTTGTATTATCTCAGTGTTGTGCTGAAAGGTATAAAGCAAGAAACTGGATGGATGGATGGTTCTAGAACCAGGCTTTCATGAAGGACTCAAGTGCAGGTGACTGGTAGAGTCAAGAATAAACTAAATCCATGACATATAAGACAAAAAAATAAAATTATCACAGCACCACTGTCTATGAACAAGACTGTGTTGGGGTGGGTACAATTAATGGAAGGGCCGATCTTGTATAGCTTCTTCCAGCAAATGGATTTTATTACAAAGATGGGAAACGGGGACAACAAGGAGTAAAAATCAAGCAAGTAGAAGAAAAAACAAAGATAAACACAGAGAACAACAAAACAACAAATTAATTTTTATATAGCGCATTATCACAACATTATATCGTCTCAAAGTGCTTTACAGCATCCCCACCCAAAGCCCCCAGTAAGTAAGCCATAGGCGACAGTGGCAAGGAAAAACTCCCGAGAAGG
>JABFEB020000044.1:1934665-1967716 GCA_019775895.2 Stomatorhinus ivindoensis
TGTGCTAGTTTACATCAGCGTTTCACAAACCAGTCCTTGGGAACCCCCAGATAATCTAAAAATGTGGACTGACTGGCAGGGAGCTGGGAGAGAGCATAACATGAGCGGTAGGGGGGTCCCTGGGGACAGGTCTGGGAAACACTGGTTTAGATTAACTTCATTGATTCTTGTCATTCCCAACAGCTAGGATATGAGAACTTTATTGCTGATATAATTGATTTTTATTTATTTTGTTTGAGTAAACTGAACGTCTAACGTGTCGTGTGGCAGTGGTCCCTGATGACGCCGTGTGTCTTCCGCAGGCACCGTTGGAGGTGGATGTCCTGAATGGTAGGGAGGCTCTTGCCAGTGATGCGTTGTGCCTATGTGCCTGGGAGAGAGCAAAACATGGGCGGTAGGGGGGTCCCTGGGGACAGGTCTGGGAAACACTGGTTTAGATTAACTTTAAGCCTGTGTGCCTGTAATCACAAGGTCGCTGGTTCAAACCCAGCCTCAGCACATCTGCGGGTCCCTGAGCAAGGCCCTTAACCCCCAGCTCCCTGGGTGTTGCTACAGGTGGCTGCCCTTCGCAGATGGTTTACTCTGTGTAATGACAATTTCCTTACTGGGATCAATAAAGTACTGATTATAATTATTATTATTGATTCTTGTCATTGCCAACAACCAGCTATGAGAATACTTACAAGATTCTACACTTTCAGGCCATTCATGTGAGCTTGACTTCCCAGTTTTCTGATCATCCTGCTGTCTTCTTTGTTTTTCAGGTGGAACGGCATCCAGTATGCCCGCCGCATCCGCCTTTATATTGGACTCCCGGCACGCCTCCGGGCTGAGGTGCTGTCCCTGCTTCTCCCTCACCATCTCCTCCATTTTCTCCACAAGCTGAGCCACCTGTCTGGCCTCAGTCATATATCTGGCATTGAATTCATGGACTCTCCCTCCACAGTCTTTGATTAACTGCTGCACAGCACTGTTCTTCTGGGAAGATTTTGAGACAATTAGCACCATTGTATGGTTCACTGCGGTGTCACCCCAATTTTCAAGGATGTTCGTCACTTTCATCAAATCCTTCCGCGTAAAGCTGTCAAACTTCAGCACCACCAAAAGTACATGAGGTCCAGGAGAGGACAGGAAAAAGCAGCTCTCTACCGCCTGAGTCAGTGCTGGGGGACTGAGCGTAATCAGGTCCGGACAGCTAATAACAGCAAGCCGCCTGCCTTCAGCCACGCCTCTGGCCCTCTCACAGTGCTGTGGATCTGGGGAGCGAGAGGGCCCAGTCTCGAAAGCTTCCCTGCCCAGGATGGCATTTCCCACTGAGTTAGTCTCCATCCCCAAGAGCACGATCCTCAGCTCGGAACCAAAGGGGTGAAGCTTGTTGCTGCTCAGCTCCATTGTTCCCTTGACACTGCAGTGTACAGGAGAGTGAGACGTTTGCTCTCTTTAAGGCTATAGTGTACAGGAGAGTGAGACATTTGGTCTCTAAGGTACAGAGGTACTCTAACAGACTACAGTTGTCTTACATGCAATTATAAAGTCAATTTTGTACTATTATTACAGCATTTTTAAATATACACCATAGTTGTACGGTTTCAATGTTTATATGGTTACTTCATAGCAGGACAATATGTACTTATTTTCTGAAAATACATTCTTATGTCCTATATTTTGTTATACTATTTATTTTATAATAGATTGATTGTTAGTTTCAGTACTGTGGAAAAGTCTTACCCAGCCAAAGAAAATTATGCTTAAATGTTCATGTTGGTGTAAAAGTATGGTATTATATCTGTCAAAGTGTGTCAGCATAGCCATTTCAAAACCTTGTCACCCCGGTATTTGCAGTGACCATCCAATACACCTGTGTGTTTCTTGGCTTGGTCACTAGCGCACCTTGCACAGCTAATTAATATCTCATTGACTTTTTGAAGTAATTAAATTAATTAATTAAGTGAGCTGGCAATGAGACTTAATAAACACATGGGATGGCAGAAGAGCCCCTGAGGAGAGCTTTGGAAACTGAAGCGGTGTCCATCTATCCATCCAGCAAGATATCAGTAACTTTTTTGAAAACATTATTAAGAAATGGCGTTTATTGTGTTACCGTTAATTTGCATGTGCTGCCACTGTGCTTTTTGTTCTGAGCTAAAGTGTACTTACTACTCAGATAAATAGCTCTAAACAATTATTTTGACTGCCTAAGGTAGGGGTGGGCAATCCTAATCCAGAAAGGGCTGTTGGGTATACAGGTTTTTGATGCAACTCCCCAATTAGATTACTAACTAAAGTACTGATTGGCTGAAGAGTCCTCACACCTGGGTTTGAACGCCTGACCTAAAGGTTACCCCAAAAACCTGCATACACACCGGCCCTTTGCAGATAAGATTAAGGATTAAGACTTTTGCACAGTACTGTATGTCATAATGGAACAGCTAATAAATATCTCTGCAATTATGTAATCCACATGCATAATTATCAAATCAAATCAAGTTTATTTATAGAGCACTTTTAAACAACCGTAAACGATGAATAAATAATTCTCAAACTGATAGTTATGTGCAGGGATGGACATAACTGGTACACAGGTAAGCATTTATCTTTAAAAACAATACGTACGACAATCGATCGTTTGTAAAAGCGTAAATGCGTGCTTATTTAATGTGCATATGACAAGAAAATACCTTGCATTTCAACCTGTATAGCTCAAATAAAGTAGAGTTAGCGTATAAAGATTAAGTTGCATTATATTTTGTTTTCATATAAGCGCAAATGCACATAAGTACGCATTTACAGTTACCACAATCGATTGTCGCACATATCGTTTTTAAAGTTGAATGCGTACTAGCGTACCAGTTATGTCCATCCCTGGTTATGCGCTTTGCGGAGGCACATTTACATGTGTTTTGAGCACATTTACAGGAACTAACTTCTATATTTTTAACGGGCAACCCATTTAGTAAGTGTATTAGCAGGACTTTTATTCTGAAAACCGGAAATCGGAAGCCTAGTAGCTTATTCGTGCCAGAACATAGTTTGAGCATTCTCAGCGGTTTTTCAAATTATATATTTACTACATTTGAATATTTTTCTTGCTGTGACAGGAAATAATAGCGTTTAAGTATATGATCTGATTAGTTCAAACGATGTGTCTGTTTAGTGGATCCATCCATCCCGTTCATTACCATCCGCTTATCCGGTTACCTCTCTCTATCAGCATTTCGGGGGGGACGCCGAGGTGTTCCCAGGCCAACCGAGAGATACAATCCCTCCAACTGGCTCCTTTCGATGTGGAGAAGCAGCGGTTCTGCTCTGAGACTCTGCCGGATATCGGACGTTCTCGCCCTGTCTCTAAGGGCCCATACACCCTGCAGAGTACCGCTTAGTGGATATGAGCGAAATTCATAACATTTATATCTGTTGCATACAGTATCCCTTTAAAAGAATACGAATAAAATATATCTATATACACGATTCCACAAAACATCGCTGTTATGATGAACTAATTTAAGATCCAGTAGCTTTTTCACTGTGACCTGAAATGAGCAAGAACCTTCATTTCCTGGTCTTTCGGCGGGCTTTTTGATTTTTTTCCGCAAGTGTTTTTTATGTGACTTGTAATATATATTGTAATATATATTAGTTACATATATTAGTTTTATCGTACACCGATTTCAGTTGACGGTTATTTATCCCTAATTTTGACAACGGTTCGCTTCTCAGCATCGTAAGATGAGACCATAATGAAAGAAAACAATCAATATGTAATTGCTTACAAGAGTAGTGATGTTTTTTTACGCGAATATGAATGAATAAACTGTGCTACTTACGAAAATATGGCTGATAGTGAATAGGTTTACTGCACGGTGGAAAACAGATGACTAACGAAGAACTATGAAAGTTTTTTTCATAACGTTTTCTGACTGATCTGAAAGTCACATGATTCGTGACATCCTCTGAGAAACATCCCGAGTTAAAAAGTAATACCGTTATGTAACACACAAAAATACTTGTATTACTAAATATAAAAGTTCGATAAAAAGGTTACAGAATACTTATTTCTGACATGAAACTCCGTACCCGTGAAGTAGCTCTCAGTTTCAAAAAGGCTGATGACCCCTGGTGTAGATGAACAGGAGGCATTAAAGAAGGCAAAGAGCTAAAACCCCCCAGACGAGAGACGGCTGGCAAACTTACACAAGATATTCTGCCAGAAGGGATGTCTGAGGGTTTCCATTTATTTTTTGTTATAGTATTTACCCGTCACATTTAAATAATGTGGGAGATGAATAGAATGTAACAAGCTCACTGGGTCCTCAGTGGAACAGAAACCCGCACCCAGTTTAGACAGATGTTTCCAAAAATACTCTACAATCCTTAATACCACTGCTCCGCAGACACTCCTCTCCTCACAGTTACAACATGACAAAATTACTTTATTCTTCATCTGATTTTATTTTTCATCTGAACATCACAAAGGCGAAAATAGAAGCATAATCTGTCAAGCCTTTCGTAAATATACAAAGAGCAAGGGGAGAACGGGTAAAAATAAACGGCAATATGGAACAATGACAGTACAAAACTAAGCATCTTTGACCTTTACATTATAACCATTAAAATTCTTCCAGCATTTACTTTTAAAGCTTATTTACATTATCCTATTTTCTTTGAGCAATAACAATATTTATATACCTTATTCATAAAATAAACCAGGCTGAAAAGACTGCAGGATCAGAGAAGATAGCAGAAAGTAGGAAAGTTCATTTATAAACCCCTAATAGTAAAAGCATATCAGCAGAAGCAATTAGCTTTAAAAGAAAGGAGGGATGTCGCACAAATGAGATTTAGGGTTTCTATTTTGAGGACACTTGAGGAAAAAATATGCACAAAAGACCTGACTTAAAACCATCCTTCCACAGCAATTCTTGCAGTACATATTACTGGTCTATGAAAACCACTCCCAAAGAAATGTGACCTTGTCTTTAACCCAAGCAAAACGTTTCATGGCCTTTTTTTGTCACTCGTTAGCCCTGCATATATGGAGCTATAGTTATGTTAAGGACTACCCAAATATTCTCCGAAAGCTGTTAAATCTATTGGCCCCTATAAGGGTGTGGCACTGGCACTCTAAAAGCTAATGATAAAGAGGATAACTATAGAAAAGGTAACGTACATTTCTTATTGTGGGATCAGAACGGCGCTTCATGTGTAAATTAAATTTTACTATTGCCCCCTACTGTTACAAGCCCAGCACTACACCATGGAGGCAGTCTGTATGTAGTCACCATGGGAAGAGCATGATCACTCTTCTTATGGTGACAAACTCTTGCCTTCCATTATGCAATCCCTCTGTCGTCACTGCATCGCAACAAGATGCGTGTACTGCTTCACGACTGACACGCTGTATGCCTGCAGTGCGCCGGAGCCAGGACCTGCTGCAGTAAATTTAATTTGCTTCACAGCAATAGGACTGGCTGATATCATATCATGCATGCGCAATAATCATCAGGACGTCAGATGACAGGCCATGCGCCAGCTTTTCGGTGCTTTACGGACATTTATTTACGCCTACAATTTAAGCAGTTTAGTAGTATGGCTAAAATATTAATGAGGCTTTGTATGACATCCAAAAGTCATTATTAGTATAGTTGATGTTGTGGTTGCTCTTCTTCACCGCGACTTCAGTTCATATTGCACTGACGCATATCAAACCGTAGTATAGCAAAACAGTACTATGTGGGGGGTCCGCTAATCGAATTTTATACAGATTACTAACTTTTGGGTATCACAAAACGCATCTCATTAATATTTAAGCCATACTACTAATCCTCTTACCAAATTATGGGCGTAAATTAATGTCCGTATAGCACCAAAAACCTGGCATCCGGCCAAATGCTTCATCGGCTACCTGACTAGACTCGGTGATTATTGCGCATGTGTGATATATCAATAAGATACCGCCCAGCCCTACACAGCAACATATTACAATGTTTATCACTCTCTATCTACAGTTAGACATAAATGTCTCCGTAAGGCTAATGATTAGAAAGTCTCTGTATACCATTACAGCTAAAGCCTGTAAATCACCAATGTCTGTGTACCTTATGGATGTGTTTCAAAACCCGGTCCACGTTTTTGCTCCCTCCTTGCTCCCTGTCTGACAGCCCACATTTTTGTTTGCGCCCAGCTCCATGGTTTTTGCGAAAACGTGGACCGTCTGGGGGGGTCCCCCGAGGACCAGGTTGAGAAACACTGCCTTATGGCATCAGCGAAAACCTTGGCCGTGAAGTATGTCCAAAAATGTCAGGTGTAATCCCACACTTTACCAGCCACCACTCAGGGCTGGATCCTCCGATCCTGTACTCCTCCATAGCACCGCCAGCGGCCAATTCAGCCCTATTCCCCTTCCATGTAAGAGCAGCACATGACGATTTGCATGCCACACACATCCAGCCTCAGTCCCTCTATGGAATGGGGGTTGGGGGGGGGAGTTGTGAGAAATTCTTCCTCTTTTTGGCAACAGTTTCATAAGCAGCGTTGCGGGTCTCGGACGAGATAATTCCGAAATCAGAGGATTAGCTCTCTTTAAAGGTGTTTGGTAGAGATGGGCAGCAACTACTACACAAGGAATCCGGCCTTTCAGTGTGTTCCCATCAGCAGTAACCTCTATGGCCTGTGTGCACTGGTCTGTCCACTCGGTGTGTGTGTGTGTGTGTCTGCTTGTATCTATAGACCTCCATGTGCCAACGTTTCCAGTCAGCGGGTGTGTGGACCTCGATGTTCTGTGAGCGTGAATCATATTTACCAATCTGTCCAGCTTGTTTACAGACCTGGGTGGGCAACCCACCGATGCTTTAATGATGCTCAGTGATGGATGTTTAAACTGTTTTGGGGTACAAACACACCCCTACGGAACTGCATATTCAGCATGGCTGTGCAGTTCTAGGATGTAGGACAGCTTGTACCGTTGGTACCAGTCTGGGTAATCGATGTGGATGTCTTGTTTCTCACTGTAGGCCCCTGACTACACAAACAGCACTCTGCTGTCATGTAGAACTCAGCGGGGAGTTTAAGTGCTTTGGACTGTATAGGTGTTTGAGGGAGTGGGAAAGTGCAATCCAGCTGAAGCCCTTCCCAACTCAAAGCATGCATGTTTGTGCGTCCGTGTGTGTTAGAATTAAGTTGGTCTTATGGTGATCTAATGGTGGTCTTAAGGTGGTCTTGTGTTCTGTTCCAAAAACAATAACGTGTGCCCGTTCATCATGGTCAAGTCTCTGTATGGTAGATTAAATGCCTGTAACTGTGTGTGTATGAAGTTGGCCACAGTGTGTAAGGGGAGGGGACCATGGCACTTTGCTCCTTGGGGAGCCACCGGATGAGAGCAGGGTCACCTGATAAACGCCCTCCCCTCCATCCAGGCTGGGTGGGGGTCAGAACTCATCATCAGAGCTGAGCAGCAGCGTCTTCTCATTGTCACGGGTGCTGGTGACACTGTGGCTGCGCGACACGGCCGGTCCCGAGCGCTGCTCCAGCGTGGACTGCTGCGTGTACTGCTGGTAGGCCGGAGAGAAGTTATGGATGGCGTCTTGGACGATGTCGCCTGGGTTCATCGTCTCCTTCAGGCTGCTGGAGATGCTCTTCATTGGGGCACAGCGGCCTAGAAGAAGGTAGAGACCATGTGACAAACAGCCAATCAAAAACAGGCAAAGACAAAAAGGGGGTGGGGCTCCCCAGCACAAGCCAGGCGTTGTAAGATGATGAAAGTGGCAAACAAAACACAGTATCAAAGTATCAAGTCACTTGAAGCAACATGATGAGGCAGCATGATACTTTTATGAAAAAGTACAAGACAGAGATCAGAAAAATACGGAAGCTGGTGGAAAAAGTTGAAATTATGAAGAGAGCAATGAGGCTGAAGTTTCCCCCACCTCTCCTCAGTTGAGTGATTACAGAATTTGTGCGGCTGCTTCCTGCCATATAACACGTAATAAAAAAGACACCCAAACCATCCGCTGGCACGTTCAGCTTCCAACAGCATATCTGGCCCCGCTAAGTGCTACTTCAGTTTCTTGGTTTGGATGATGACTGACAGATTTATAACTCAGTCACTAATACAGAGGGGGAAATAAGCATTTGACACATCAGCATTTTTATCAATAAGGGGATTTCTAAGTGGGCTATTGACACAAAATGTCCACCAGATGTTTCCATCAAGACCAAATATTAAACTCATACAAATAAATCAGAACATTTAAGTATACAAGTTGAGTCATAATACATAAAGTGAAATGACACAGGGAATAAGTATTGAACACAAGAAGATAACAAGGTGCAAAATGGCATAGAAAGCCAGGAGAACACCTGAAATCTGTCAGTATTGAGAGAGAAACCCTTCCCCTATCAGTACTAATGGATATCAGCTGCTTTAGTCCTAATTGATGGCATATAAAAGCTTCTCATTACCCAGGAGGCACACAGGAAAGACTTCAAGAGCAAAGAACTCTCCCAAGATCTGTTGTGAAAGGTGCTATATAAAAATAAACTGAATAGAACTGAACTGAATTCAAATGAACTGCAGCAGGGTGCCTTCTGGGATGTAACCTGATAATGTTCCGGTATTTCCCGAACCACCAGTTGCATTTTCCATCACTGAGTTAGCTGGCTAGATACCGCACTTAAACTGCCAGTGAAGGACAAACAGAACGTAAAGAAAAAATAATGAAGGGATGGTGACTCTATGGAAGAGCTAGAGACTGCTGGGGACCTACCGTACTGTCCGTATGTGGGAATCGGCCCTTTAGGTGTGCAGCGTTAAGAGGGAGAGCGGGGGGAGAGAGAGAGAGCGGGAGGGGAGGGCGGGAGTGAGAGACAAGACAGAGTTTGTACAAAGGAGTTTGGAGGGAGGGAGCATTAACAGAAAGAATAATGGATTTCATTACACGTGAGAAGCAGAGTAAAAGAGGACAGGATGCGTAAAAACAGGGGGGGGCATACAGTAAAAGGAGGCAAAATTTTTTTTTTTAAATAATGGGGAATCCAGCAAGAAAATGGAAAGAGAAGGAAGAAGAGAGAAGAGAAGATTAGCGAGTTCAGTCGGTTCCTATTTCGGATGCAGCAGAATCAAACATTTGAAAAAGCAGCTCAGATTAGGAGTGGGCCAAAGCTCAACCCGGCGTGACCCCCCCACCCCCACCCCCACCTTGGGAGTCTAGCCTCTTGTCCATGTAGACCTTGTAGGTGAAGGCATGTCGCAGTGCCAGGGCAGCGAAGAACATCTCCACGCAGATGATGAAGTTCTGGTAGCCGGCCGCCACCGTGCCCTCGCCCACGGACATTTCTGGCGACCTGATCCGGGGGATGGTGCCACACTTCTCGAGGATCGCCAGCAGCAGGCCTGGGGGGGAGCAGGGGTACTGGGAATGCCTCTCCGCTTTAGACACTAAGCTTGTTCTTACCCAATGCAGGCAGACAGGTTTCAGAGGTGTGTAGAAGCTGTCATGGAGTGAGAATGGACTGTGCTACGAATTATACAAGAGGGGAGATTGATTGTACCCTACAAACACCAGGATGGATTCCCGGAGAAGGTCACACTCACCCTGCCAGAAGGAGAGGAAGATGACGGACTTGACCATGAAGAACTTGAGCATGGGGCTGTAGGAGCTGAGCAGCTCACGCGTGGCGAAGTAGAAGAGGAAGAGGGCATACAGAGAGAGGCTGACGGAGATGTTGTATACGATGGTCACGTACAGGTACCCGCTGGCCACACTGGGGGGGGCAAGCACAGGGAAAGGTCAGCGCTGTACACCCAACCTGTAACCGCACGGGCAATCGCTTTGGCAGACGGGCACAACAGCAGCCCTTCCCCAGGCTCTAAGAAAATCCCAGCAACTACAGAAAGGTATGTCGTGTACAAAAGACATAGGAACGTGTCAGTCGACTACGGCATGGTAAAATAACAAAAGAAAGTCAGGGGCAAACTTTTGATTTATAATGGCTTGCATAATAATAATAGTAATAATAATAATAATTATTATTAATAATAATATCTTACTTTGTGGGTATAAGACAAAAGATTAGCTACTAGGCCCTCATCATTGTGCAACTGACAGGAAGGCGGCACAGAGCCATCAGATTCCTGTTGGGGGGAAGGGGGGGGTTGGGGGGGCCTCCTTGAAGTCTACATCTCGATATTTCCCAAAGGCCTGCAGGATGACCGTCACCATGGCCATCAGGGGCTTGACCACACAGAACTGCAGGGTGGCCTGAAAGACAGGAGGTCGATCCGAGCGCTGTCACACGCAGGCAAGGCAGGGGAAGAGGAGACACTGGGGCATACGTGACCCCGGACAGACCCTGGGGACGCCCTGGACCCACCTGCTTACAGAACCTCAGGAAGCTGATGGAGTAGGTCTTCCCCCAGAGGCAGCATGTGCCATACATACAATTGGACCTTAAGAATACAGCCAGAGGAGATGTTAAACCAGTGCTCTGTACATGCCACATGAACATGACACCATGCCTGGCTGTCACATGCTACATGCATGAACGCTCCGTGTGGAATTATATTTCTGGGACGATGTCCCGAGAAAAGTGAGCCGGACCGTGCGCAAGAGTGCCACCTACAGGACGGGCTGACCTATGGCAGATGTGCATGGGCATGCAGACACAACAGTGAACAGAGCACACTCACTCAATGGGCTTTCCCCGGATCTCTGCCATGATGGAGCTCTCCCCTCCCAGGTACTCGTAGCACAAGCTGAGGAAGTTGTAGATGACGAACGCTGAGGGCGGAGAGACACGGCCATCACTGTCACGTCCACGCGAAGCTGTCTGTGTCCTGAGTCACAGAAGCACATTTCACCAGTGATCTGCTGTACGATTCTTCTCTGACAGATACATCTATGATCTACGACCACAAGTGTGGGACCGACTGCGACACAGAGAATCTCAGAAACCCCATCCAAGGCCTAGTGTGCCGCTTCGGGACGGGACACGACGGACGTGTCACGGCACAGCTCAGCCCCACCCTTAGGGCATGCTGCATTCCATTTGACCTTGAAGTTGGAATTTCCCAGTTCCTCATGGAACACGCCATGAAGTCGAAATTCCGACTGGAAAGTCATAGGAACCTCTGCAATCCCAACCTCGGAATTCAAGATGGCTGCTCCCTTCTTCAACAGAAGTGAAAGCTGTAGTTAGCACTTTCATCTTATTTGTGGCCCAGTAAACGGCCGTACACACTGGACTGTCCAATTGTAATCTGTGGACACGCTCCTATGGTGTTTTTGTGTGCATGATGTATCATGAACTGGTATTGCTAATAATGGCTAACAATGAACCTGGCGCCACACCTGAGTGAACCGCGTTCCTATACACCCAGCTGGAAAACCATTTAGCTTAGTTGGTTTAGTTACCCGGCTAAGCAAGAAATCTTGCTTTTTGAGACGGGTCCCTGGCATCACTAAATGGCTTTCCGACTTGGTGTCCCGGAAAGCCGATAACTCAGGTGAGTCAACATTCCTAGCTCTGACTTCCGACCTCCTTGATAAATGGAACACAACAGTGCCCAAGACCCCCCCCCCCCCCCCCACCCACCTCTGCCCTGCTGGGCCTTCAACCTCCTCTTCTAGTCTGACTGCTCTCCAGCTTGGGAATCAAAAACTTCCACATCACTCTGCCTGCCAGCTGACTGAGGCTGAGGATACAAACCCCACAGCATCTCCACAGCAATATCCTGGGCTGCCTTTTGCGTGCGTGTGTGAGGGGGGGTGCTCTATATTTAGTCACAGAGCCCTGGGGGTTCAGCTGCTGCGTATCTGAACTCCCATGTGGCATGGGGTGGGGTGGGGTGGGTTGCGGCGAGTGCTGAACAGCTGAAGGAGCACCACAGTCTGTCAGAATCGGCACCCCCCGCCCATCCTGGCTAGTTGGGGCTGGCCACACCTTGCGCCCAGTTCCACCCTCCCTGTCCCACGTCAGCACTCACCCCCCCCCATTAATCACCTACACTATCTCCGATATGGTGTCATATTTTTTCTGCACCACTGTCAAAGGCAGAGGCACCGCAGCAACTTATCATTTTATACACGGGAGCGTGGAACGGCGGGGCAGCAGCGAATCCTGGGTGAGGAGTATCTGAGTACGGACAACACGGCCAAGAGACAAAAATAAGCTTTAACGTTAAATAAATGCTGCATCAACGTTAAACAAATGTAATACTGCGGTAACTTTTCTCTGTGCTGATATTGCACTTCGCAGCTTTGCTTCAGCTCGCACTGGATGGATAAATGGAAATGCGGATGTCGTTTAAAGAGTTAATTTAACGCTCCAGGCCATCATGACCACAAGATCAAGCTGACATTGAGAGTCCCTGAGCTCATCTAGGTGTACATGTATGTGTGTGTGTTTTTTACACCATCAGCTGAGGTTGCTAGGTGACAGGTTTCCCTCCCCAGCCACCCCAGCAGGCCCTGGAAGCAGAAGAACAAAGATGGCCACCACAAAAGAGAGGCCAGCTCAGGGAGAACCATCTGTCAGCGGCCTTTTAGCAGGTTCCCACACTTGCGCTCGGCCGCTCGCAGCGGGGACTGACACGCCGCTCGCATTCATCTGACAGGCCCTGACGGAGCGAGGCCGTCCATCTTTCCACAGCCCCGCCCATTAAGCATTTTTAATTCATCTGCCGGCCTGCTTGACTTAAGTACGACTCTTGTGTCCCGTCGGACAGGAGCAGAGCCTGTTTTAGGAGGAGCAGGGGTGTAACACCGACGGCCGATTAAAAGCAACAGGTCACCCCTGTCACCTCGTTACCCGCCGATCGGCAGACATTGTTCTGATGCTTCTTACAGGCCTTATGTACAGTCAAAATTTTTCAAAGAAGCAACAGAAAGAATAGAAAAAGTCAAAATGAGGTCAAAGAATTCTTAAGCCACTTTTTTACTTGCAGTGTCGGTACTGCATTTTTCTTTTAAAGGGCAACACAGCCGTCATGGAAAAGAGAGGACAGCGCCACCTGCTGGCCGCGACCTCACCTTCGTAGCAGTCCCTGACGGTGTCAAAGTAGACATAGTACTCCTCGTTGGTGAAGAAGAGCAGGCTGAGCCACGAGTCGAAGGCGTAGATGGGCACGATGAAGAGGATGCGCACGATGTGCCTCTGCTCGTTGGGGGCGCTGTAGTAACGCAGGTGCATGTAGATCTGGTGGGGGGAGGGAGTGGGTCAATACAGAGCCCTCCTCTGGTACCAGTCCAACCATAAAATCAACGCAAGGGATAATCAGCCTCCTCTTAAACCTATGACATCATGATAAGGTGTTAATAATCAGCCTCCTCTTAAACCTATGACATCATGATGGCTTAATAATCAGCCTCTTCTTAAACCTATGACATCATGATGAGGTGTTAATAATCAGCCTCCTCTTCAATTCCCTCTACAATAAATTAAAGGGGGGAAGAGGTGGGTTAAAGACACTTCACAAATAATCTAATAAAACATTATAAATAAGATGCTTAACATTAGCTTTTAAATAAAAGTCTAATACAACTGACTTGGCTTTACTAAAACCTTTCATGCAAAGTCACTTGCAGTAGAGGGAAACGTAAACATTTGGGAACCTATGACCTTTGTGTTGTTAGAGTTTCCAGTGCCCCTTCATCTATGAACCCTCTCCCTGCCCCTCGTCCCCAAATTGCGCGGCTGATTTCACCCCTGCACCAGCTGCATCCATCCCCCACTCTGTCTGGAGCAGACCTTACAACTACATACATCACAATAACACACAAACAAACCCCGAAACACTTTGTAAACGGCAGACAAAATCGAGACCATGCGTACAAGCCCTGTTAAATTCTGTCTGTGTTTCAGAATAGGCCGAGTACATGCCCATTACGGCCAGAAACAACATCCCCCAGCCATCGGAACGGTAAGTGACACTGCTGCAAATAGTAGGTCTTCATCTTTAGTCTGACTCACTTCCGACCAGCAAACAGAAGCTTTAATAAGAGGCCGGGAGCAGGTGAACACAACGAGGCAGACTGAGTGGAAGTGTCACTGCGCAGATAGCATGTGATCGCACCGCCCCTACCCTACCCCACCCCCCCGGCAGGGATGACACGGTAACGCATCTTTAACAAAAGTGCATTGTTAGTTGCATCTGCATCCTGACAGCTGCACCCCCCCACACACAGCCTACAGGTGGCTCTGCACTATTCAAACCAAAGTGCCAAAGGGGTCTTACGTTAACAGTCAGCCTTCCAAAGCATACAAAAGGCCACCCACCTTCTCTCAATCGTGTGTTTACCTGCCGTGAAAACACAAAACTAATATGTAGGGAAGCCTGTGGACTGTTGCTAGGCAACACCTGGGCTCTGATGTCACTGAGCACAAGAGCAGATGCACCTGTTGTCAGAGCGACGGTGCATCCTCTTAAAAAAAGAAAAACAATCTATAAGGTGGGGAGTGGGGGGGGGAAGACCTGTCTTCCCCTGCTGTTAATCTAAAAACCTTATTAACAAAAGCGAACAGACCACCAGCATCAGAGAGAGAGAAAGAGAGAGAGAGATACAGAGTCAGAGAGGAGAGTCAGTATGATAATCCAAAGGCTACTGGCGATTCATAATTCTGTAAACAAGGCCTTTAATGATTCGCCATTTGCAGAAACACCAACAGTAAAAATGTCTTTTCCAACCAAGTATCCACAGCCAAATACTCAGATACTCAGTAAAATTTAACAGGCTGTGTAGCAGCGATCACAGCCACGCCCAGAGCCTGTCGGCCCCGCCCAGGCGGCTGTACCTGGTGGCAGGTGAGCAGCAGGGCGGTCCACACGCAAAAGCCCGACACAGCCTGGGCCGCCGTGGTCATCAGGAAGATGGGCTGCTCTGGGCTTAACAGCGGTGCCTCTGGCAGCCAGGAGATATTGGGGCCGGCAGGGGCAGCGGTGGCCGGGGGTCCCGGCGCCATGCCGACGGGCGAGTCGTCCCCAAGGCGCTCGGAGAGGGGTACGTCACGTCTCCACAACCTGTTCATCTGATGGAAGAGAAAACAACCCAACTCAACCTGTATCTATCATACTAATCTAATCCCATTACAGTTATCATATAAAACGTGACAGATCCATGGCGTTGCGTCCTTCACTGTAAAGTCCTCTGAAACATTGTCTCTGTATGAAAACACCACGCTAAATAAAATGACCCACTGACAGACTCTGGACCATCTCCCCCGAGGCCAGCATTATACGCAGGAAAAGTATCTGACCCCCCCACTCCAAAGCCACATGACGCTGATCGCTTCTGCTCCTCTCGATGTGCCAGCAAAGAACAGCATCCTGCAGCCCCTGCCGCGGTGTCACATTCGGATACCCCAGCCCCGTCTCTGATAAAGCTTGGCAGACAGTGGAAGTGTGCTGGCCTCGGTGTCATAATTGGCCATGTGACAGCACACACTTCCGGTGACACTCCACCCGCTCTTATCGTGAATTATAAACAGGCTCGGAGGCACCGGACTAAGTTTCCAACACTTGAGTCCAGCCAACGATGGTTCTCTCACGGCTGACCGGTAACCTGTGTCTGACCCAAGATGGCTTCCCCAGAACCCAAAGAATAAATATCATCTTTGACATACAAATCAAAAGCTTGTAACAAATAAATCTATACGTGTCAAAACAAAGACGATGGTCAGCTCTGGAAAATCATTCTGTGACGGTAACTGTGGGACCATCAGTTTAATTGCGCTCAGAGATCTTGCTTTGACTGTAGCCAGTGCCACAGCATTCCAGTTGCTGATTTACTACATAGATGAAGACAAAGGTAAGATCAGCCAAATACTGAGGGGGAAAACATACCATAAAGAAGGTGACTATTACACACAATAACCTGTTTCACAGATTTCAAGTTTTCCTTGTTTCAGGAGAGATTCTGATTAGATTAAATAAGAGACACACAAATCCATAAAAATCCCCAGCCAGTGAGAACTGAGAAACTAACAACAGTTCCTGGGCAACAGACCTCTTAAAAAATATCTTAAGAGAAAGACTACCCAAGCAATTTTCACAGGAGCCTGTATCCTGTGATGTCAGCGATTAGTTCGGTAAACCGCAGAGACGATCCGCATCGGCTCATGGGAAGGAGAAGCGGCGGCCGGGTGAGAAAATTAGCGTGTATCGTGAAAAAGAAAGTGCGAGACTGACAGGAAGGACTGGGACACAGCCAGAATTGCATTCGTGTCAACATCGCAACGTGCACTCTTACACAGATATATGTATACTGTATATAAATTATCTCCCTTTTAACTATCAAATATATCAAACCACGACATAATTAACATGTCCTTATAAAAGTTGCCAAACGCCTTCTGAGAAATCTAAAGGGCCTGAACGACTTTCCCTTGAAGTTGCTGCCTTTCGACCATAATCCCATTTCTCCGCCAGCACAGGACTCTCGACAACACCTATGTAGCTGTACAGTAATCAACATCATTTTATCAGGAAAATAAAAAAGTAGTGCATGACACTGTAAAGGTAACCTAATGCGTGAATACAATTTCATCGTATATGGGACATTATTAATATACTACGTTATTCAGCAGAGATACACAGAAGTTACATATGTGTGTAATAAACTACAGCACCCACAACATCGCAAGTTATACTTAATATTACTATATGTCTCTCAATCTTAATGTTTCATATTAAAATTGCCGGATAATGGCCGCTTTATGTGCAACACCATATCTACAGCAATCGCTGGAAAATAAATACAATGTGACTAACATAAAACGTTTTATCTGAGGTTATGCGGTTAATCGGAGATGCACACATATTACAAACTGGGTTTCAGTCTGCGGATGCACGGAACAGACAATGCAAAGCTCCGCCTGCGCGATACAGAGAGCTTCCAGCCATTTTCCCTAAATAAAATAGTTACAGTGGCTCAAACGTTAACACTGGACATTTCTATGGACGAATAAATCACTCCATCATGCACTTTGAGCTGCACGGCCACGCAGGTTAATGGTGTGGCATCAGGCTCCCTCCCCGTCTATAATTCTCACCGACACCCTGTCTTACCTCATCTGCAGTGGCCCCAAAACTTCCAAAGGCTGGGTCTGCTTGGATCTGATCATTCAACACCCCCGGCGACTTAAAAGACAGAGAACAAGGCGACAGTTACTCGTACCACCAACCTGCATCACAAAAATTAAGATGCAATAACGGCGGGTCTTTTCGGTAGTAGCGCTCGTTATTTCAATCCGTCACGTTAAAATGATAACGGCTAACGGTAACTACCACTCCCAGATTTAAAAACGTTAGGATCAAAAATGTTCGCTTCATACAGGAGAGGGGAGGGCGATGCGATATGTCCTGAATTCACAAAGAAATCGCTCTCTAGCCATCCATGTTTACCCACCGACGCTGCGCGGTAGAAACCAACACGCCAGCCAACCAACCAAACCAAAGCACTTTACTGAGAGCCACCTACCTAACAATACATAACAAAACCTTTGATTTTTTTTACTTTCCAAAATATTTTTAACGACGCTTAAAAATTGCACAAAAATAAAAAACGGTGAGCAGTGCAGGGACAGAGCTGATCCTTCGCTCGCCTCTTCACCCCGTCCCCGACTCAATCCATCGGGATTACGGTGTAGCGGCGTCTCGGCTCAGACCAGGCGTCTGACACGCATGCGCACCACTCCGCGCCCCGGCTCCAGCGGGGAGATGACGTAACCAGCTCGAGAGCGCGCACATAATCGCTACACTTCTGTAATGTGACTTACCGACCCACATATCCTGTCTGCGTTTTACTAAGTATACGCGTTTAACATCTATCACTTCATTTGCTTACAAACAACAGCTGCTTAGTTAAGATAACCGAAACAATGAACCTAATAAAAATCTGTTCTTTTTAAATTTGCATTTACAGTTTTGTAACATGCGGCTATTCTATACACGTTAACAAATCTGGCTCGGGATGCCAATTTCTGCTGGTTGTTATAAAATTAAAAACATTTTAAGCACATGCTCATGTATTTTTTTTTGCCTAGGTTGAGCTTCAGAATAAAAAAAATCCAGACAAGTTTTTCTTTCACTGTTTATTATTACTTCATAAAATATACACAAATACTGTTGTAAATAAAATGTTAAAGAACTGTACAAGATATCAGTACACAATACACAAAGTGAGCCCCTAACTCCCACAATCCTGTGCGGCTACACCACTTTCCATGTCAGACTTATGCTACCACTGCATCGGTATCTGTAGAACACAAGCTTGCCCGGATCACTGAGCTCTTACAAGAATCAGTGACATCACCCAACGCTAACCATGTAGCATTACCTCAAGGCCCAAAAAAATGACATCACAGTTGTATCAACACCCCTGTTTGGGAAGGAAAAAAAAAGTTCAGGTAATTCAGTTTTAATTCCTGGTAAATAATTTATAATTGCTGGCAACCTCTGAGTAGAACAGTAGCATCATGTAGCGAAAGTGTTAAACACCCGTGGTCTCTGGGAACAGCGCATTTCAAAAATGGAGTCACTGAGTAACAGAACACAGAACCCAACAGATGATTAGGTAAATGAGTGGGCCACACAAAGCAGAGAGCAGCTGACCAATCAGCGAGCCCGAAGCAGGGAACCTTCCACCTGAGAAGGTAGTACCGTGTTTAACACAGATGAGGAAAAGTAAAACCATAGAGCTACAGGCCAGTGGCCACAAAAACTGCAGCTAAAACTGTCGCTGATTCGGTACCCTGAACTCAGCACCATAACCCATTTCATGTACTGGTTCTGTACTACGTCAGACCTTAAAACAATTACAATTTCGTTTTACACAAAAAAATGAGGTGATATAAAACCACACCTTTTCTGTATGAACCACCCCAACTTTAAGCTCAATCCCAAGTACTGGACTGACAATAAAATCATGATAAAAATTTCTACCAAAAGCCAGCTGGCAGGTCTCTGGAGATGGACCATACAGAAAAGTTACTTAAATTTCAGGTGTAGGTGTAAATTGCTCCTGCAAAGAGCCATACCTTTAAAATAAACTTACAGGGTTACAAACAAGCACATCCATCCTTTGTCTCTATTTTGTATCCAAACAGAGCTGTGACATTTGATTCAGTTATAGATTTAGGCAGAAAACCAGCGAACGGAAGACCTGAAAATTAGAGCGGTGCAGTCTGGGAGGCAAAGATCTCGCGGGGGTCCCAACACACCCACCTTTGTGGGACAGGAATGCTAGTATTCACAGGGCTTCCACACATCCTTTCACCTTATGCTGTATTCAATACTTATTAATAAAAAAAATTACAAAAAATTTATGAAACGGAAGTCTTTAGACATCCCCAGAATAATAAAAATAAAATCAGTGTTAAGTTTGACAAAATCCATACCTGTATGATTATAAACACAGAACATAGTTGTGACATCAACCTTTTTGTATCAACTAAAATGAACAGGTGAAGTGTAAACATTCATGAAAGTGTTTGTGTGTGGCCCTTCAAGGGCCCATGTGTCACTGAAACACTGTGAAACACCACGGTCCCATTAACAGATGAATGAACCCAAAACTGGAAAACCAATTAAAAAAATAAACCTTACAATTTTTACAAAAGACTGTATTGGCATGCAGTAACAGTTACATTCTGTGTAGGAGAAACTGGTCCTTCCCTGGAGGCTCTGCCCCCTTGTGGCACTCCCAGCAACTGCCAGAAGAGGGACTATTGAGTCCCACTGAGCAGCAAAGGGGCGTGTCTGTAGAGTGACAGATGTTGGATTACTCTGCCTCGAAGCTCAGCTTTAGGGAATCACCATCAGACCGAAAGGGTTGCCCTGCGTTGACCTTCATCCTTGGTTTTCCGTCCTAATTCCTCCATTGATCCTTGATCCATTTTCATTGTTACGCTGTCTTTTAAATTAAAATAAAGTGAAACTGGGGAGGTCCTGAAAACGACAGAAAAACAAAGAGAAACTATTTTTAAAAGTTTACCTAGCATCAGAAGACTTGATAGATAGTGGTATTCAGAATAATCAATTTTCATGCATCTGGTTCCAAAAAAAAACTTAAAACTTCACAACTATGAAACAGTCAACACAAACTGATATCAAAAATCTTTTGAGGAAGGGGGAAAAAGTCTTGGTTTTAAGCAGCTGAGGGAGTGGCCATGGTATGCTGGTGGGTGCCCCCTACCTGTCCATATCCAGGGGATGGAAGATTCCGGCACGTCACTTTCCTAGGTGCTCAAACGGCATGCTGACCTGAACACACATCATCAGAAGCCATTTGACCAGGAATTCCCAAACCAAATGTGAGTGATGGCAAGTAAGCGCTGCGAACCTGCGATGCGGAGATGCGAGACTGATCGTGGCGGGCGGTGAGATCCGTGGATGAGACGTTGGCGGGGGCACCCCGGTGCAACCGCATGCTCACCTTCCTCTCCCTCTCCACGCGGGAGATGGCCCGTGGAGACGTGTTCCCTGGGGGAGGGGCATGGGACATATCAGTAACACTCTGGCATCAGCACAGCGGGGTGAAGAAACCGCCTGCATAGGGCTGGCACGTGCCCAGGCCGAGCTGAAGAAATATGCAAACATCATAATGGACCGCCCCCGGCGAACATCAACACACGTCAAGATCATAACCTGCAAACACATTTGGATAAGAGCTAAACGAGCTAAAGAACCTGCTGTGTTATAGTTTCTGCTGTATTTTAGTGGTTATCCAGGGTATATAAGAGGACAAACCCAAGAGCATACAGTAGGGAATAAAGAATAATGACCCTAGAGGTTCTGGGATAGACTCTCTTATGATTGGCTGTCTCACCGGATGGCTGTACACGAGAGGCTGGTGTTGAGACTGCTGGCTCTGGGCCATTCCTGACCCGGTTTGGAGCTGGGGGGTTTGGACCCGGAGGTAGGGCCCTGGCAGCTGAGCCCCGGGCCCCACCCGCGATCCGTTCATCCCTCTCCTCCGCTCCTCTCCGCTCCCTCTCGCCTTCCTCGGCCGTCCTGCTAGCACCCTGAGAGAAGAGAGCGGCGAGAAATCAGACACAGGACACTCAAAAAAAAAACAAAAAAAAACACCAGCACCATACTACATACAGTCCAACATAAAGACAAGACTTACAAATTTGAGCATGTTCCAGTCAAAGACATAGTCATAGGAGAAGCCCTGTCTGTGGAAGAGGTTCCTGAAGAGCTGCCGTAGGTAGGAGTAATCGGGCTTGTCGTCAAACCGCAACGAGCGGCAGAAGTTAAGGTAGGTGGAGAATTCCGCTGAACAGAGTGGATGGGAAAGAACTTAAGACCAAAGAACCACGTATCAGAGCAGCACTATTTATTTATGAAACATCAGGTTATGTGACACATTCACTGCTCACACTGCAGAAGAAAATGAAAGCAGAGGTAGAAAGATTCACAAAGTACAAATCCAGACCAAGATTTTGTTTCAACCAACCAGTTTAGTTGGTTGAAACAAAATCTTGGTCTGGATTTGTACTTTCCGGACCTGAGATTTTCACCTCTGAACAAAAGCCAAGCGATATCAAGCACACTCACAGGGGTAGCCCTTGCAGAGCACCTCGATGGCGGTGGACATCTTCTTCTCGCTGATGCGCTCGTACTTCTGCCTCTTGGTGGCGGCCTTGAGGCCCTGCCAGGGCAGCGAGCCCAGGTTAAAGTACATCAGCACATAGCCCAGGGACTCCAAGTCGTCACGCCGGGACTGTTCTGGGAGGGGGAGAAGACAAGGACCTGTGATTTTAGGATGCTCACTCATAGCTGAACTCACCAGCTGGACCTTCACCGAAGCAAAGAGCACATGACTCTGGGTCTTTATGAGAAGGTGAAGGGATAGACACTCCCTCAGGTTGAGGCGAGCTGCCTGCAAAGTCACTGCCAGATGCAGTTTCACACCTCCCAAAGCCGGTAAGCGGCAGGCAGGACGGTGCTGTCTCCATGGCCGCCGCCTAGCGGCCTCTTACCGATGCCCAGGTGCGTGTTGATGGAGGCGTAGCGCGCCGTGCCCGTCAGGTTCTTGTTCTCGCGGTAGGGGATGTGCTGGTGGGTGCGAGCGTCACGGTACTTCTTGGCCAGACCGAAGTCGATGATGTAGACCAGGTTGCCTTTCTTCCCCAGGCCCATGAGGAAGTTATCCGGCTTCACGTCCCGGTGGATGAAGTTCTTGGAGTGGATGTACTCAATGCGGCTGATCTGTGCAGGGCAAAGTATTGGGGGGGAGACGGTAGACCAAAGGCAATAGGTTTGAGGAGGGTAGACATGCGATCCAAACATGTGACATCATCGCTAATCACTAGCCTATTCAAAAGCACAAAAGATTTACACACAAAACAAGTTAATGTCAAAAAAATGTCTCCAGAATCACTTTCGCTAAACAAATAAAAACCAGTAAAACAGTAGGGTGTCTTAAAACTTTTATGGATCCTTTGAAAATAATCCTAATTTTAGCAAAATAGCCTCCCCCAACATATACTGTCTGGGAGGGATTCCTCACTAAGCAACAAGGGCCTGCAGGCAGTGCTACAGAGAGGCGGCAGCCGCACCATCTGGTCAGCCAGCAGCAGCACGGTCTTCAGACTGAACTTGCGGGAGCAGAAGTTGAACAGGTCCTCCAGGCTGGGCCCGAGCAGCTCCATGACCATCACGTTATAGTCCCCCTCGGCACCACACCATTTTATGGAGGGGATTCCCACTACAAAAAAAAAGCCATTCACACTCACTGTTCCATGGCATGCCATGATTGGTGGGGCCCTCCCCACAACAAATATTTGCATATGATTGGAAGAATACATAGGAGCTGCCCAATCACAGCATTGGGGACATAGCAGGAGAGCACCCTGTCTGAGCTTACCCCCTCCCTGCATCATCTTGTAGAACTTGCTCTCGATGTGCAGCTGCGGATGTTTGGTCTTCACACACTCCAGCTTGATGGCCACTTCCTCCCCCGTGGCGATGTTGGCACCTGAGTGGCACACAGATACACGGGCCATCATGGCTGCCTTGCAGACGACCCACGCACAGCCATGTGATCGGGCAGAAAGCCAAGAACGAAGTAGGATGGAAGCACAGGACAGAAAGCGACTTACCCAGGTAAATATCCCCAAATGAGCCGCTCCCTATTTTTCGCCCGAGGCGATACTTATTTCCCACCCTCAACTCCATGGTGCAGGCCAGACAGCTGCCTGAAAAGACGAAAAATAACACAGTCAGGAAACCTCAGGCTAACCCGTATGCTGATGGCAGCGATCCACTGGGACACAGAGGCCCCGAGTTAAAATCGGCGTTGCTCGATTGGCTCCAACCTACAGAGATCACGTGCCGTTGGTTTCCAGGAGACGGGGAAAAAACAACAGGGCAGTCGTGGTGGGATCGAGGGGAAAACAGGAAAGGAGGACGGCTGGTGGAAAACCAGAGGTGATGTGTGTTGGATGATAAAGGACAAAGGGAGAAGCGATGAGGAGAAAAGGAGAAATGGCTGTTTGATGAAAAGACAAATAATCATTATTGTGTCACAATGCCAAGGCAAGCCTGTTGGGGTAATACTGTAAATCAGCTGGCCGTGACAAAGCTAACAAAGCTGAAATCACTACAACCCGCAATGATAAAAAACTCGCACGAAGATGGACAACATGGCCGCCTGGGCAGGGAACCCTGGATCACATGACCTGGCACAACGGGGCCAGAAAAGCACGCAAGCTTGAAACACATGATCCACATGAGCACAGGTCCCACCATTCTGTGTTTAGTATTTTGAAACATGCAGTTTCAGGGCATTAAACAGCTATATTATTATTCATCCACAAAGCATTTGCCCGCCATGTGTGACATTTCATATAGGATAGGAGACCACAATAACAGAAAAACAGGATGTAATTTTGCATTTCGATAACATGGAAATCATTCGTTTGAGTGATGCAAATACATCCAGAAGCACTGCTGTCAATATTGAGGTTTGGTTTGCTTGGACAGTCACACGAAACCCATCCTTCAACAACGGACACATCATTATTGCAAAATAAGGCTATGGAAAACAAGGCAAAGAAATGGTGCCAATCAGTGCAAAGGAGCAGCCAAATCTGGGACTCCGCAACTCCAATCCCCGCCATGTCAGAACCCCGGGAGCATGTTTCTGCAGGCATGCAGGCTCTGCACTGTCCCAAGCAAAGCGGCGCAGAGGGGTCAAGCGACAGCAACGTCAAACCGAAGAGACGCCCTTTTACTGTGCACATGGGGTACATCGTGATTTACTGTGTGCTAATTTCTGCTAACAAGTCTGTGGGAATCGCCGTCTAACATTAGCATTAAATGTTAGCAGAATTAGCATTAGTTTGTGTAAATTTGCATTATGAATCCATTCCGTTCAGCTGCTCCATTGTACATTTTTAAATAGGAGGTTGGAAATATTCAAGTTCTGAGTCATCGGTAAGGCATCAGTACATTGCGTCGTGTGATACTACTAATAATGAATAATTTATAGAATATATACCTTTTTCCCCTTCAAGTTATCCATACATTTCTACACAAATAACCTGTATCTCTGTGCATTTCGACCAACAATCAGCTGGATCTGGTCATGCTTTTGGCCCTGCTAGTAAGTGAGAACAGCGCGGGAATGGCTTGGTTCTTGGTGACAGTGAAAAAGCACCACTAGATTCCCCGGGGCAGTGTCCGTTTCTCGACAATCCTCCGAAATAGACTGAATGACAAAAAGAATAACGAAAGACTATGATTGATGTGCCATTCTGCTCGTACGGCACCAATGCAGAATCACCAAAGAGGTCCTCTTATTTAATGCACATACAATGTGCTCCTTGAGCCACTTCTGTTAGGAAGTGGGCACCCAAATCAACCAGATCTACAGCTTGCTGCCTCGCCACCACAAAAACAGAATCATTACGATGGACCAAGTTCAACTTAACTTCGCTCACATATCAGCCTGCTTCATCTCATCCTTTTTTGCATGTTGTCCATTTGACCATAATGCTGCAGCTGTTGCCATGATACTGTTATTATAGTCATCACCATAAAATTCAGTTCCTCCTACTTGAATGACAGGTGAAAAAATCCTGATGGAGACGGTGTTTTCCATCTTGATGACAAATGAGAGATCCAAATTGAATCATAAGCTCAGGATAGTGATAGAGGTGCTTCAGTTGGAGGTGGCTATCCAGAAATAATCCAACTCTGGCCTGGATGCATTCTTCAATGAGGATGCCCAAATAAGCAACGAGATCCTCCGTGTTCTTCTGTGAAATTATTGCACAATCAATAAACAAGTCAACTCTCATACACGACTTTCAGGTGGAGTGGATTCAATATCCTGTCCTCAGCTAACAGAGGCAACACTCTCAACGGGCACCAATTCTGGACACCATGAGCACTTCTCACCACCTAGCTTGCAGTCAGGATGGGTCACCGGCTTCACTGTCAAGGCAGATAAACTTGCTTAAGCTTCTGTTCAGGTCTAAATAACTGAAACATTTCTCCAGATTAAACAAGTTGTTGATGCAGAGCTCTAAATAAGGAGAAATGATTCCCATAAAAAGATCAATGTCCAAGAAAGGGGGGGAGACCAGGCTGGCACGCCTGAAAGTAACAGCTGGTTGAAATTCTATCCCACCTACTGAGGCTGCGTTAGCTGCTCTCAGGCATGGAATACGCTACTGATAGGCCTCTTTCGTTCTTATTCAACTTGTTGACAACAGACTACCATCAAATATTTGCCTGTCAATGTCACAGAATCTACAAAAAAGGTGCTCATGCCGAAAGGTTCCACAAAGCCACACGACATGAGACCCAATACTATCTCCATCTATATCGCACAGTCCACCTCTCATACGTTACGCATCCTTAAAAGCAAGACTAACACGCTCCCAATCTTTCTGGTCTTTTATCAAAGGGGTAAGAACTTTTTCCTGGCCAAAATGTTTAGAATCTTGATTCCTACAAAGAACAAACTGCATATGATCAATGGTTGACCTACTATACAACCAAATACCACCAAGGGTCAAAGACATTGCTCACAGCTTTTTTTCCATGGAGATCCTAAGGGACTGACAGCCTCAAACGCATCTTGATGGAACATCAACACTAATGTTGATGCATCAATTTTAAATAAGATATTATCAGCCATATTTTGTCCATCCCATATATCCTCAAACACAACCCGAATAGAGACACAAATGCATTTTTTTTATCATATTGTTTCTTGAAAGCACCCAGTTTGGGACATTGTTATGTGTAATTTCATATGCGTTATAAAGCTGAAAATGGTAATAAGGTCATGGCTACACAATCTGCAGTATATACCAACAGGACAGGGGTTTTATGGTTTTGTGCATAAAGTCACTGCACCTAAATGAGGAAAATCACAGAGATAAAACTGAAAAACTACTCTTTGCTCCTGAGAATGCTCACTAAAAAAAGTCAACGTATAGGAATGGAGAGTGCGGGTCGTACAAAATAGCGAATCTACTCATCACGGTAAAAACGAACTTCATCTGAACCATCTGCAAATTGTCTTGACTTAAATGCAAGTTGAGCTTGTTTAATACCACGGACACGACAGACTACCCACTATGAGATTCACTGCACCAGACGTAATCCACATAGTATTAAACGCAGTACACGAAAGTCAAAAATCTTTATTGTCGATTCTGCCATATGTTTAAAGACACACGGAGGACTGAAATTACGTTACTCTCAGACCCTACGGTGAGTGCACTAACGACGACACGCAAGACGGATACAGATATTCAAGTATATACGAGTATTCAAACATAAAATTAAATGAAATAGTCTGTGCAAGCTGGGCAGAAGCTCAGATCAACCTGTGGTTTAAGTGGTAGCACCGTTTACTGATGGATGTAGCGCAGAAGTGACACCGAGATGACCTCACAATATGCATGATGGTAAGATAGCTAAGATCTCCATCGCTCATAATGCAGCTCCGTAACTCCCGTACCAACTTTGCTATCAATCTAAGTTATGCAGAAACTCTCCGGCTGCTACGTTACTGCAGTGTGAGTGTTAAAGGCTTCACATAAACGTCAGCTGCACCTCTCCACGACCGAAACGCATCACCTGCTAGGAACTCCACGGCGCAAAGTCTCCGGTTGGCAGCTAGCGGACGACCTACCTAGGGAAGCGCATCTGTGCCCTTTACACGGTGGGAGATGCCTTCGCTGTGCGATCGTACGCCCGTAAAAGTGGGGAAGCCATTGACAAACAAAAAAACCATCATGTCACCTACCTAAAGATCGGCCCTGGAGCGTGATGGGTTTCCCTGTGCGGTGCAAAGCAGCCGAACGCTCCAGGAACCTCAGCGGCTCTCAGAGCAAGCAGACTCGCATCCTGACCTCTGCGAGACAAAAGGCTGCTCCGCTACGGCCGCACTGCCATAGTTCTCGGCTTGTAGCTGGAGTATCTGGTAGTCACTGGCTTCGTAGTAGCAGCCGCCGTGCAGACCTTACTCTATATGGACCGCGTACACCATTTTTTAACGACAGTTTCATGCCTTTTTGGCTCCCCCGATCAACGCTCTGGAAGTCGACGGTCACAAATTTTTTTACCAGAAGGCGTGCAGTTTTGCAGCCGCACCCTAGCAGTGGGGTGCTCTCCGTAGATCAGAGGCGATAGCCATCACCCGGAGCCCCCTCCCCCGTCTTCGACGCCTTGCATACGCGATGCGATGCCCCCCAGTTTCTGCCCTAAGCCGGCTTGCCACTCACCCGATAGCAGGATATTCGGAGAGATTATCTGGCGGCGGTGCTGTTCCGGTGGTTGTCAGTCAGACTGGCCCGTCGGGAGCAAAGGATGGGAGCGGATTCTGGCAGCTCATAGCCCAACTTTCTTCTTCGGTCACCCTCCTCGCCGACGGCGGATCTGAAGCCTCGGTCCGCATCGGCTGCCCGCAGCTGAGTCTGCCTCCCCCTCTCGCTGCTCTCAACGCACCATTGACAACATCGATGTCGTCATTCACGGGACACTAAAAAACACCCGGATCGTCTTAAAGGGACAGAACCACAAAAATTTGTCATTGCTGTGCGTGGAAACATAGGGGCTACCTCGACATTTCGGACAACAAAGCCAAGCCTTACTTCACTGACGAGAGGTTCGAAAAGCCTAGAACTACAAAATATGGCAAAGGACACCTGGTGAAATGTAGTATTTGAAAGACAATAAAACTTTCAGGAGAGAGAAAGTACTGGCATGACTCATAAATGGAAACAAGATATTTATTTGGGATTTGTAAATATGAGATTAGAGGTCAGAGATCCCCAAAATGTTCATACTGTTTACATTGCATTATACACACATACATGTGTGTGCGCACGCATATATAGTCACACACACTTCAGTCAAAAAAAAGTTTAAATAAAAAAAAAGCCTCACACACCAAGATACTCCAGTAGTAACCATAGTATTGTTTTTATTTATGCAATTGTAAACTAACCACTGTGACAAGCGAAGAAAAAAAAATCCACAACGAAAGCAAAGTTCCAGCCTTTATTTTAGGTGTCAATGTCAGGTAACCCTTTCTAACGAACAAGCACTAAGGACAGATGCTCTCCAGCTGCTCGGACTCTCGCAGCCAACAGGACAGTCAGGTCAAGGCCTAGTTTGGTTTGACTGAAATGGAAGAGTGCTTTTACTGGCTACATTACAGGCTTACGCCAATATCACAGAATATCTGCCCTAAAGTAGTGTCACAGGCCGAGGGATACTATAACGTTAACCTACGTTGGGGCTGCTATCATGCCCTGAATTTAATACCCGGTAATGCGTGCCGTGTCCAGCATTGCCAATAGACCCTGGAGAGCACTCCGCCGCAACCCTCCCGGGCCGGTGTGAGGCGCGAGAGGCTCAGACACTTGAATGTTGAGCTTTCCCCTGCAGGCTAACGTACCTGAGACAGTCCGTTACACAGGAGACTCATGAGCTGGGGGGGGGGGGGGGATGAGGACGACACCATTACAGTAACTGGTAGATTGTGATAAGGCTCCCACCTGCAAAGGCAGCGATGCAAGAATGATCTGATAGTCACACAAGTCAAACTTCCGTCACAGCTCCCTGGTAGTGCTTGGGTATGGGCAGCTTAAGCTGGTACCTTATTACCTTATGCTCTCAGTACAAGCGTGGTCAAGTAATGGCAAGGAAACAACTCAAAGTCAGTGTACATAAAAGGGATCCTGCAAAAGTTAAAAAAATAAAATAAAATACAAACTAAAGGTAACAGCATCAGTGGTTCTTTTAACAAAGAACAGGGCAAACAGACTGCACATGGGGGGGGGGGGGCAAGCTTCCAGGATAGCGATAGGGTTACACGGTCAGTAGCAACTAAAACGAGAATGACAATCAGAACGCCGCGAATCGCGAGTGTAGCGAATTGTCTAGAAGTGCACCTCTGATTATGAACAGCTAAATGGACTGAATTGTAAACATAAATCCTGCTCCCTCAGAAGGAGGATACGAAACCATAGGACAGAAGTCTACTTTATTCCAGTGTCTCCCGAGCCGTCCTCAGGGACCCTCCATAGGGAGCTGAGGGGGAACAAAAACATGGACTTCCTGGGGATCCCTGAAGACTGGGTGGGGAAACACTGCTTTATTCTACTTGCTTTGTTAAATTACTTCTTTTGTAAGAAACACACAAACAGGAGTGTTAAAGCCTGTCTTGTATTTAAACCATAAGAAAGGGGAAAAACAAAACACACACGCACACACAAACACATACTTTTTTAGGCATTTGTAAACACCCGTCCTGCTCCACTAGGTAAAGATTTGGCATTTCTCAATATCTATGCCTTTCAGTTGTTTGCGATTCTTTATTAATATTATTACTGGAATTCAGACAAAACTGCCGCTAAAAACCAAAGCAAAAAGATTAATTAGTGCCAATGGTGTTGAATGTGTGACCTAGACACACACCCACATATACTCTGCATACATTTACCAAGCCCACTCCAAAATGTTTATAACACTTAAATGTAAGCTGCCTCGTGCACCCTCTCACCAGTCACTCAAGGAACGAACACAAACGAGTAGCGTGAACAAACACACACACACACACACACACACACCACGTTCTGTCTCATTAACATTAGACAAAACACCCTGGATTTGGTCACCCACTCATGCACTGACAGCTTCCACACGGTACACTAATGCACACGTGCACGCACGCACACACAAAGTCACGAGTGCCTCGCATAGCAAAATAAAATAGTCATCATAATAAAGACAACAAACGATGACTGAACAAGAAAACGAGGTCAGCATTTGAAGGGAAGGATGACATCGTTTCTGGATTCCACCATCCGAAAGTAGGGGGGGAAAAAAAAAAAATCTGTAAAACATCAGAGCAGTGTATGTATGTCTGTGTGAGATACAATCTGCCTGAATTTGCAGGGATTTACAGATTGTATATGGTCGTCCAATCATGTGTGGCGACAAGCACATCCCCCTGTCTGAGCTTCGTTCTGCGTGTGCGTGTGTGTGCATATATGGTTTCAATCCAGCTTCAGTTTAGGTCTTAGGCTGAGATTCAGCATCTCAGATTGATCACCTAGTTCTCCTTCTGGTCAAGTCTTGCAGTTTAGTCTTCATTTAAGAGAAAGGCCTCACATAGGTGCCTCACAGTCTACATCTTGGTTTTTTTTTTGATTAGGTTTTTTGGTGGAATACATCTAGGCGTGTGAATGCATGTCTGCACAAGTACCGCCCTTGTGTGCCTCTTCCTGCAATTTACATTGCATGCCACAATGATGGTTTTGGATGAGAAAAGAAAAAAAATGCACGCGTGCCTCTCAGATGGAATCAGCCCCACCCCCAAGAAGGTCGCCGGGCAACAGTGCAGCGGGGCTGTCCATCTGGTGCCTGTCCTCCATCTGCGGTGCCCCCCAGAGGCTACTGCCCCCAGGGTAGCCTGGAGTCATGCCTCCCCAGAGCCCAGCCCTGCCTGGTTCCATGGCCTCCACACCAACCCCAACCCCTGCCCCCCCAATAGCGCCCCCGTTACTGCTCCACTGGGTGAAGATGCCCATCCCGGGACCTTGGGCAGAAGGGGCGTCTGGCGAGCTGCCTGTATCGTCCAAACCCTGCCAGCTGGAGGTGGGAGGCCCAGCACCGCTGCCATTGCCGTTGCCTCCGGCCGCTCGCTCGCTTCCTGGGGGGCTCCCTCTGCCACCGCCCCCCGAGGTGCCAGTGCCCATTGGGCCTTGGCCCACACCGGATCCAGCCCCGCTTCCGCTCCCGCTCCCGCTCCCTCCCCCCTGGGAATGTGCAAAATACCGACTGACTTCTTCCTCACTCACAAATTCTGCCAGGATTGTGGTATTGCCCAGGACACACCTGAGGAACAAAGGGGGGAGGGGTTACATCAGTCAGGAAAAATGTTTTACATGTTTCTTAGATTAGAGCTGCAACCATGTAGTGTAATTCAGGTGGGAATAAAGCAAACCACCTGTTCCATCATTGCGACTGGTGGCCGGGATGATTTTCCAGTTGTGCGCACACTCTACTGCCAAACCAAATCAAAGATTTTTTGTATCCGACCATCATAAGCTACTGGTTATATGCACCGAAAACTCCTGATATTTACAGCGAGTTATTTTACACTCAGCATTTACACAGAAATATCATAAAGCATCACTAATTCAAATCAGAATAAAGCAACATCATACTACTGTTACCAATAAGATCTTTCAAGTAAATAGTTGACTAGGGCATGACGTCACATCACCACGCACTCGCGGTTAAACAGCGCATGCCATGTATCACCAGGGCTTCAGATGAGGAATGAAACATTTGATAAGATTAGAAATCTGTATTTATCCACAATATCTCCTCTTTTATAAGATGCTGTAGCTGCTGATCTCTCCCTTTCTTCACTGCCACTTCAGTGCTTATCGCTTCCATAATACCAAAACAGTAGCATGTTGCTCTGCTAACCGAATTTAATAAACAACATGCTGAATTTATACAGATTACTAACAATATGCAATATTTTAGGTGTACTACTTACTACTAAACTACTTATCAAGTTGGGGGCATAAGTAAATGTCCTCAAAGTACAGACGAACTGGCGTCCAGTCAAACGTTTCACGCATCCTCTAAAGCCCTGGTGATTATTGCGCAAGCGACAAATAATCGCAAGTACATAGTGATGCGAAATCGTGCAGGTGGAGTTATAATCCCATATAATAATATATTAAAGCCAGCACAGAGCCACTGTTCCCCATCAAGCATCTCCTAACATAAACACTGCCCTCTTTATGAAAGCAGTCAGTTTCACACAATGCACCCTGCAGGCCATCGTCAGGGCAGAAAATGGTGAACATTTGTTTCATTCTGAAACGCTAAAATTTGACGTAGAGAGCAGTTTTTAAGAAATACTGCTGACTAATGATGCCGACTTTGTTTCCCGTCTAATGCCAGACCCGAAAGACAAACTGCACGCTGCGGGAGGGAACATAACGATACTGCGACGGCACGGCAGCAGCCTGGAGGGACGAGAGCGCCATTCTTACATGTGCAGTGCACTCTGGGCCTTGGCTGCTTCCTGTCTGCTGCTGTAGCAAATCAGAGCGCTGCCCTGGGTCAGTCCAAGGTGAAAGGTCAGCAGGGGCCCATGCTGCATACAGATTGTACGGAGAGTGGAGCCGTCGATCTGCGAGAAGACGGAGGGTGAGATGGTCAGCCCCCCCCCCTTCAGAGTGTACGCATGCTTTACATCCTCCTCCCACTGGATAATTTCCCACTATATCATCAAATGTGATACAGGCAAATGGCGGTTTGATGCTGAGCCGGAGATCCAGGATGACACTGCACTGTCCGTCTCATTCCCTAGCTGCTGGTTGCCCAGCCTGAATGCTGTAACACCAAATCCTCCATGTTTATCAACATGGGGGAGAAAGACCTAAAAGACTCCAGGCCACTGAAGCCCCTCCTATGAATTTCTCTACCTGGGGGGTGAGGTTGCTCAGCACCAGCCAGCAGCTGCCTCTCGAAGCCCCAGCATCACTCCATGCAGAGCC
>JABFEB020000044.1:2000910-2011726 GCA_019775895.2 Stomatorhinus ivindoensis
TAGATAAGATTTTAACAACTCTAAGTTATTAAGTTCTTCCCAAGCGAGCTTGATGGGCCGAATGGCCTCCTCTCGTTCGTATAGTTCTTATGTTCTTAACACCTGATACAATAACCCATTATAAGAAGGTGTATTATTACAAGATGCAATGTCCATTACTGGCACAATTTTACCATTGAATTTTTTATTCCTCTTGGTCCAAAAATCAAGAATCCCTGCACTTGTATTCTCTACAAAATGTTCTATAAAACAAATCATAGTAGAATAATAATCGTTTAGCAAACAATTCTAAAACCAAACACCTCCAGAAGGACATATATAAAACACTGACTGACCAGTGACTCTTTCATTAACTAAAGCAAGTAACCCCATAAAAGTACAATCAGTCCTTTTTTTCGTGAATGAGATTAACCAGTTAGTGGTGGTTTTAAGGATATTTTGTATTGCCAGTAGGACACCAGCTGTGCCACTCAATGATGGTGTCAGCTTAAGGTACTTAACAGGTATTGCTGTAATAAAGCCCCCCAGTTGTATGAATGGCTCATTACCAGTTATAGAAGCTCCCCCCATGACATCTGTGTCCCATAACCAGCCAAAGCCATCTCACACAGTCCCAGGTGCTCTGCTGCCTCCTGCTCACCCAGCGCCCCGTCTGCTTACTTAGGTAAATATTTGCTTTTTTTTCGAGAGGATATTAGGAAGAGGTGTGGAGGTTAACCGCTGCCACACCCCCGCAGACGCATAGTGTGCGAGAAAGTCAGGTGCATCTGTGAAGCCATCATCAACACTGATTTTGCGTGAGTGTAAGGAAATGTGGGACACGGGCAGATGTTTCAGTTCCGCCTGATCTAATGCGCATGTAGCTTCACGCCAGTTGTGCAAGCCCTCTGTTCTGCTAGAGTCTCCTTCACGAAGGCGAGTAGTTTGTCATGCATGGAGAATGAACGGAGTCGAGCTGCATGGAATTACAAAAGCAGGGAGGTTGCAGAATTGGGTGCAGCAGCCCTGTTCCATGCATGCCTGCAATCCTGATCCATTGCATCAGAACAAGGGCGTAGGTTTGGGTTCAAAATAGGCAAACCCCAAACCCCAAACCCCCACCCCCCTAAACACACAAGGAAGTCGTACAGCTTTGGTAGGGACATGTTACTATCATCCACATAAATCTACGCCTAATTATCAGAAGTATAGTACTGTGCAAAAGTCTGAGGCAGTCCAAAGAAATGTTTAAAGCTGTTTATCTGGGTAGCAAGTGTACTTTGGCTTAGAACAAAAAAACACAATTTAACATAAGAACATGTGCAAATTAAGAGTAACAATAAAAACTAGTAATAATTTCTTCTGTTTTCCAAAAAGTTACTGATATCTAGTTGGATGGCTAGATAAACACCGCTTTAGTTCCCAAACCTCTCCTCAGGGGCACCTCAGCCACTCCATGAGTTTGTTAAATTTCATCAACTGCTCAATTAAATAGTTAAATAAATTGGTTTAAAAAGTCAGTGACCGACTGACTAGCTGTATGAGGTGTGCTAGTGGCCAAGTCAATAAATATATAGCTGCACTGGACGGTCACTGCAAATACTTGGGTGATTTTAGCAGAGCTTCTGAAATGGCTAAGCTGACACACTTTGAGCGGCATAACATCAAAACATTGGGTACGGTGATATGAGTGTGTAATGAAACATCATTTTCTTTGTCTGCCTTAGACTTTTGTACAGTGCTGTATGCATGTGAAGATTCTCAGTCATCCACGTCAAACTGTCTGGTGGTTGAATCATGGCAGCTGGATTCGTCGCTTGTAAGGTAGAAACGTCTCACTGCTCATCCAAGCAGCTTTATCAGTCTGATTATCAGAATTATCAGAAGAATGCTGGGATCTTGCAGCGGTTTTGGAAAGTGAGGAGAAGCATGAGCGGAATAAACCTGGGATAAGCCAGGAGGCCCACCGTGGTTCTCAGATATAAACATAGACCTTAGTGAAGGCATCTCTCATCACCACCAAGTGAAAGAGCTGCCTTCTCATAGCACAAGGCAAGGGGCGAGACTCATTTTGAACCCAGGACCAGCCCATTCTGTCTCCATTTTGGTGGAACTTTGATAAATGATGCCACAGTTCATTCATCTTATTATCCCAATATCTTTATTATTAACATTTCGAGAAGAAAATAAGTAATAAATAGCATATTAAACTGTAGTAGTCTGACTTTTTCAGCCCTGCCTGGTCTATTTTTAACATCCATCTTTTGAGAAACTTCCAGAGATTAGCAATGGCAAGCGATTGTTGCACCCCTGCAAGGGATCAGACTGATGCACATGTATTTATATGTGTGTGTGTGTATGAGAAAACTTGCTGAAGCATTGTTGTAGAATTTTAAAGCTGCAAATTCATTTTGTTTCTGACACAACAGCTAAGCGGTCCTCCGGGAATTCTTGCAAGTTTCCCCATTGGCTCCTCCAGGCACGGCACAGACAGACACCCCATTCTACATTCTACGGGGGTTGGCAGTGGAGGTGTGGAGATCCCACTGAGCGATTGCACAGAACAAGCCAAAGTGCATGCGGCGGGTTGTGGGAAGATGGATGCGAGAGGCAGCCCTCGACAGCAGCACGGCAGCACGTCTCCCTCAAATGCGTCCTGTCTGACTCAGACTGACCTGCGCCATTGTTCCCCTGGATGTGCCGATCTGGTAGCACGGACCCCTGACACCCCCCCCCCACATGCCTGATTTATCACCCACTCCCCTTCAGTGCCCATATATCCTAAATCTCCAAAGCTGTTAAGTAACAGCCAGTAGAGTCTCACGAACACCCAGCTGAGATGCTGTAACTAAAAAAAAATGATGGCATAAAAACATGCCGGCTTCGAGGAATGTGAAGCCGCTTAATGCTGTGGCCCCATGAAGGTACACCTGGGAAGGATGGAAGCAGATTAAGAAAAAAGCCATTAAGCACAGACCACAAGGAATCTCTCTGACGGCGCAGCCTTTCCACATTTGTGATTGCTGTCATTGTACCTTTATTGCACACAGGAAGCAAAGTGCTGATCTATGATTGAATCTTATCTAGATGAAAGCAGCCTCCGTCCACATACTTTGGTTACGGCTGTCAGGCAGAGGTGCTGGGCTCCCGATGGTGACCTGGGGTCAGAAGAATTGTGGGAGAAGCTGATAGGTGCGGGGAGGGGGGGTCCTTTCTTCGTGGAAGGAGAGCCTGACCTACTCACCCGTAGATACGCTAGGCCAAGATGCAAAGAAGTGTGTCGGAATCACAGCCCCGCACCATCAGGTAGTCAGTTGAGGTCACACCGCTTAAGGTGACGAAATATGAAGAGGTCCAACTACACTCTAAGTCCTTGGCAGATTTTCAGTCCTCCACGCCACTCTTCCAGAACACGGACCTCTGATTCCTCGTCAATTAATTCCTCTCTTCCCCCATCGAAACAATTTAACTGCTACCACAGTGTCACCGCTGGGTGAAACACCAAGTCACTTAGTTCCAGCGAACACCAATTAAAATGACTCAAATTGTCTAATCAGATTCTTTATAGACCAGTCAGCTGGGAATCAATGAAATACACCGGTCACTGAATTGCCGCGCTAATTTGCTTCGACAATGCTGAAGGCTTTGCGAGTTGTTTCAAGCGTGTTGAAGCCATAATTTCTCTAATTTGATGGCAGAGGTGAAGCTGAATCCATGAGGCCGTTCTGGGAGAATGACTCCACGGTCCATGACTCGATTCATCGTGCAGAGTTGGCAGAAGGCGGGGAGCCAACAGGAAATAAAGTTTCTGCTACTGGCTTCCGAATTGATCGCCCAAGCATGGGAATCAATTTCCCATGGAAGGGAAATATGGAAGCGTAAAAAGAACAGGGGAGGGGGGAGGTGGGTGCATCACAGGGGTCACACTGGCCCAGTCTGAAAACCTGCATAGCTTCAGTGTTTCCAGTGGCGGTACTGGAATGGCAGCTGCTCTGTGTTTGAGAGAGGGGGGGTGCTAGACACAAAGAGGGGGGGGGGTTGTCCATGGGGAGTTATTTTTTGAGTGGCGTCCAAAAGTTGCACACTTCATGGTCAGAAGACTGCCATACTGCAGCCAAAGACTGTTTTCATTGTGTAGGAATGGAGCAGGAAGGAGAAAATGGGAATTTAGAGAGTGGGGGTGCAGGCAAATGGGGAGGGGGGGCAGGAATAACCTTTCCCAAGCCTTGTTCGTAACTACGGTCGCTCATTTTCTTTACAGCGTCCCCCACTGTCCAAAAGCCACTGGTCCCTTTCTGATCAGCACTCCCTGGATGCAGTGTTAATACCCACTTGGGTGTTTCCTGCCACGGCTGGAACCCCAGAAAAAAAAAACGCAGTCAAAGCTGAATTAGTCCTCTGTGTTTTAGTGTATTTTTACTTAGGAGAAAAAATGCCGTTTTGTGGTGAAGGGCAGGAGCAGTGCGGGGATGCTCACCGAGAAAAGGGATCGGGCTCTATCCCACCACCCAAGAGCGTACTTATGGCTTAGTGGGGACATAAACCTTCTCCAGTAAATTCACTTTCCTGTGGACTTGACCTCACGAAGAAGTAGAAAAGGGGGATTAAAACTGGGCGGGTGAGTGTACTGGGGCTCAAGGTCAAGATTTTTCAGACCACCAAGGATTTTTCCGACGCACTAAAACTTGGACGGATAGGGATGTTGGTATGTCCTGTTGGGAGAATGGACTGCCTACTGCAATGATTATCTACGATGCTGCATAACCTATACAGCCCTTTCGAGAGACCTTAATAGTAATGAAGACTTAATTATGTCTAGATTGGGGGGCCTGCACACATACACCAGCGGGCAAAATTTTGGAAACACTTCAAATTTTCAGAGATTGCAGAACTTCGTTCAGCTGTTGACCCAATTTAATCGTCCGATGCATGATATTTGTAACATTCTTTGATTGTATATAAAGTGTTCCCACACTTTTGACCACTAGTGTGTAGGCCTTTGCCATGTACGGTTATTATCGGAAGAATCCAGAAGTATCTAATCATTGCATAATTCCAGTTTGCCGTTCACCATATGCTGGACCTTGACGAATAACACTCCGCTCGTCGCTGAATTTCCCACGAGCTGTTTATCCAGGCGCAGGATCCAGGGACGGGGCTTTACAACCAGACCGTTCGTCCGACTCGTGTTGTTGGAAGGTTGTAGGAACATGCAGTTATTGGGACGTTTAAATTCTTTAAACTCTTTTCAAGGTTCCCAGACTACCAAGAGCAATAAATAAATAAATACATAAATAAATATATTCTTAATAAGAAAACACGTAAGTGATATGCATCCGTAAAACAATCATAAAACCGCAAATTACATAACCGTAAAGGTTACTAAAGCGCGCCCTGTTACCAGGGTACCGTTACTTCCTTAACTTCCTGATTGAAATCAAACGTGAACAGCATCTCTCCAGCTTTACTTTCTCTGTTCTCCATTTGATCCCTGCAGTGTCGCTCACGTATTTTGCTCCCGCCCCCTGCTCTCCTCAGTTGACTCTCGTCATTCGGAATAATTTCTAGTTAATGGATAGTACAGCTTTTTGTGCTGCAAGGACAATATCGTCATCTATATGTAGGAAAACATACACTACCTGAAAGGTAAGTCAACATTATTATTATTAATGTCGCCATGAAGATTCTTTTAAAAATATATATTAGTAGCTTTGGCATTATACACTGTAACGTATTTTTCATGTTCATCATTTCATTTTTGGAAAACGAATAATGATATATAGTAGCTACATTCATTCTGAAAGCAGCTGTTAATCTAGCCAGTCCTAATGTAACACAAGTAAATATAATTTGCAACGTCAGACTAGTTAGATACCACTGTTTGTATAATGTTCAAAATATTCTGTAAATGTTGGCAATGCGAGTTCATTTCAGCTGTTTTGATACGGGTTAGTGATTCTATATGGTTAATAGACGCTGCAAATAGAATAGGATACAGGCAAGTAAGAATGTATTGGGCTACTTAAAAAAGACATTCTTTTAATTTGGAAGGACCTTTGCAAAAATCCGTTTTAACGCAGACAAAACTGTGCAGAGACCCGCTTGACCCTAGTTGGTAAACTGTAGAATACTAGAGGATCTTTATTACAGTTGGCTAGACGGTTTGCGGTTACGAAATGAAAATATGGGTAAAAAAGTGACGTGTTTTGTTGTATGTGTATGACTGTTTGTCATTGTGTGTTTGTGTGCGTGTGTGACGTCGGTATAGGGGGTGATGCTTGCGCACTAGGATTGTTTGGAAGATTAATCTGATTGTCTATGCAAAGGAAATAAAATTGTCTCAAAAAAATCGGGAACTAAATTATCTAAAAACGATAGATTTAGTGGCTTTAATTTACAGGAATAGGATTAAAAGTGTTTTTTAAAGAATTTTTTCTCGAAAATGTCCTGCCGAGCAAAGGGCGGATGACCGCGGAACAAAATTAATCAATGAACTGCAAAATATTACTAATATAGTTTTCTGGAGTACCAATTCTGTATATTTGTTCTTTTTGACTTCTGTGATGGGGGACGCATCTGCATTTTTATTTACCTTGAATCTGCTCGATTTTAGTAATATTGGTAATGGGAAGAGGAACAAAAAGAGGAAGAAAATGTATAAATATAGGCCTAAATATAACGAATAAATTATTAGAGATGCAGACAGCTCGCTCATCGCTGGTGGTCGGGGTTACCGAATCTGAGTGGTAAAGAGATTTAGAATGATAAAAATGTTCTTTTGGCGCAGACTTGCTCTGTTTTTCTCGAAGTGCAATGCAGTACTCTTCTGGAGAAAACGTTACAGGGCAGACGACTTGGGTGATTGCAAAAGTAATTCTGTATCTAGTGTTTGTTCATTTTGTTCCATTTTGCTTATAGTTAATGAGGTCAAAAGGACGAATGCTTAGGGGAAGGGGAAAAGCGGCAAAATTTTTTTAATTATCTTAAGATATTCCAAATAAAATCGATTGCACCATAAGAGAACCGGATGCTAGTGACATATGGTCCATAAACGCGTTAATACTTCAGATACGGTTCACTAGGGTTTTGCGTGGGCGCTTGATGTTCACACTCAAAGCTTATGTTATGACATCAGCCCGCAACCCGCATAAATACGTTTGATGCAACAGGAAGCAACCGTTCCGTTACAACTCCCAAACTTGTATACAGAAACTGAGATTGACGTTACTCATTTGACAGTTCTAATATCTTAAGGTAATTCCCGGTCATTATCTCACTTTTTTAAGATTAGAATTATGGTTTCTGAAGACACACATCCACGTGGCTTTTGTCAGCAAAACGAATCTCGAACTTCTCAGCGAGTAGTTACTAGTTAAGTAAACTAGAATATATATATCCGCCTGCGTGAGTCAAGTAGTTAATCGTTGACGGCTATATAAAGCTACTAAAGTTAAAGAAAGGCGGAAATGTATGGGCTCATATTGACGAAGAGGAAAAACAATGTACTATATATTCAAGCCCCCCGAACTGAATCAGATACCATTCTTTACATAATGGGGGACGCAAACCTAGAAAAGAAGGATTTGGCCCCCCAACCCTAGAGTTTGAGGCACAACCTCTATCACTTCTCAGATGTCATGGTCAATATCAAAAACAAACTCATAACCTGTGCGAGCAGGCAGCGGACAAACAGGCGATCCAGCCGGGAATTAAGGTAAACGGGGATTTATTGTAGGAACAGGAAACACACGGAACAAATGTCAATGACAGATGTGGGAAATACTGATTCAGACGCTGACTAAATACACAGGATAGGCAGAAAATAACAGGCAACAGATGATGACAATCGGGAAGTAACAAGAGGTAACGAGGGGGGCGTGACACACACGAGGATCGGACGAGCCGGGCGTGACACAAACACGGTCAATTTTCAGGGAATGTATTTGCACACAATGTAATCTATAAACATATCATTCTGAACTCAAGAGTTGCTATTTAAGAAATTCAAACTATCCAATCAACAAGTGATAATCCAACATTTGAACAAGCGGTGATATAGTTTATTTTATTCTGTTTACTTTTGAACCCCAGTGCTTGATATTGAATAGCTAAATGGCATGGTAATCCCTTCAGGACTACAGATGGGCACACCAGCAAGGAAGCAATTCCACACAAGTCAGTGTTTCCTCGGGTGCAGTTAACTCTCCGCTCTTGCCTCGTTTTTTCAGTTGGTATCTCTCCTTCTTTTCCACCCACAGGGGACACTTGTCAGAGACAGACTCATGGTATGAGTGTGATTGAAGGCAGCAGAATTGGTGGAGTTTAGAAGATGAAATGGACTGAAGAGCTCAGAGCAAAAGGAGGCATCGCAGGGGGAGAGGTGTGAGGGATCTCTGTCCCAGAGCAACTCCCTTCTTTCGACACCCAGACAAATCGTGGTGCAGATCATTGCATCAAGATTGCCTTTTACCTGCTTCTCGAAACATCTGGAGTGCAGACACAGCTGAACTGTGGTGCAGAGGAGTGGGAGATAGATAGTGCAGAGAAACACGCCCATGTTGTCTGATGCATGTACAATACGCACTGCAGACCAGTCATGGGACAGAATCAGTACTTCACCAGTCTCTGAAGAGTTTTCCACAAAATGACCCCACTGGGAATGCAAACGACACGGCCTCTCTGTCATCCGATATCTGATCAGGTTGGGAGTATTTTGTACCTAATTTATAACCATCTGATTCATATGTGTGTGTATAATGATTTTGCACAAATCTTCAGTGTGGAACAAATGCTTAACATAGTATTAGTTTATAATCCATTAGAATTACAAAACAACTTTTGTGTTGTGTGTTTTCTTAGCTGAAACAGGCACTGCTGAATGAGAACGTAAACACGCATTTCTAGGGGTGCAGGGAGCCTCCTGACCCTGAAGTTATTTTAATGCACAGTCCACTGCATGTGTTGCTTTAAGACCTTCTGCTGGGTTCTTGAAATTTATCTGGTACTTCTAAGAAAAATGTTTCCTGGAATGTTCCAGAGAGCATCCAAACACATCAATGGGTGCTTAAAAACAGATCAAATCCAAGTATTGCACTCTAATAGATTGTTTTTTTTTTAAGACTGTATATTACTGGAAAATACGCATCTATTCCAAGCACATTTTTAGTTCTTTATAAATCAGTCAATGGTGTGATTACTGTTCCACAATAAAATAACACTTTCGTTTTTCTATTTTGTTTTTATATTCTGCAGAACCTGAGACAGACACATTCAGACACCATCAGATTTTTAACTGGATTTATCTCCAAAAAAAGCATTGCACACATCCAGCAACATTTGGATTCTTGGTGATCAAAATGTTTCTGTCATAAACCTGGCAGTCACAGATGAAATGGCCTTGAAGTTGGACTTCTTGTGTTGAAATGCAGTGGGGACCCGAAGCTCCTCATGATGTTTCTGCCTTCTGTGAGCTGCTCCTCGGTGACTCATGACCAAAGACCACCTGAAGAGCACAAAGACTTAAGAAAGCACCCATCGGTTTTTTCACTCACCTCATGCAAGACCAAGGCTAGTGAATACATGTGAGGCGTGTTCCACTCAGCCAACGAAAACAGCCGTCACTTTGCCACCATTTTAAAATTTCTACTTATATCAGAATCAAAGTGATATTTCTTTCCCTTTTACTGGAGTTAATGGCATCCCGTTGGGAAATGTTACATTGAATGAGATTTGATTGATCTCTGAATTATAGTTCTAGGGTTTAAAATTCACTTCCTGTGTGGGCACTCCCACTAAGTTACAACAATGAGTTTGGGCAAACTGCCTGGAATGAAAAGTTTGATGTCTGGCTCCCAGGGGAGGCGGCCCTTTAAGAGTGATCTGTCAGTGGATATGATCAGCTCTCCGCTGGGCGACTTCCGCCACACCATGCATGTGGGTCGCGGTGGCGACGTCTTTGGTGACACGTCTTTTCTTAGCAACCATGGCGGAGTAGCTGCAGCTGAAGAGAGCTCCTCTGGGTTCTTCTCGCGCACTCTCCGCCACGTGCGCAAGACCCCATCCCGTCCCCGGTGCAGCTCCAGAGACCTCTCTCCCCCACCCCCGCCCATATCCCCCATCATCAAGAATGCCATCTCACTGCCGCAGTTGAACATTCACGGTTCCAATGGCTGCCTACAGAGGGCGCTGTTTCCCAGCTCTCCGGGTTCTACCTATGGTGAGGCTGCACTGCATGACAGAGCACCTAAAGAGCACAGTTCCTTTCACACATAACAGCGATTGTTAAAACAGCATTGGTATTTATATGTCATCGAGACACTTTATGAGCTTTGTCAAGCTATCATGCTTTGATCGTACTCAGAAAAATTAAGCAAGCTGCCACATGGCTGGCTTTATTTAACTTACCACAGAAGTTTACATCATACACTTTGCTTCAGGTCCAGCCTTGATTACCAGTCCCATTGGTTACATATCTATATGCCACACACACATGTCAAAAATGTCATGAAAACTAAATATTTAGTCAAAACTTATTTAGCACATTCACACAAAGCCCTCCTACACTGTCAGAAAAATGTACCAATTTGTACACTTTTAGGTACAGATATACATTTGCATTTACATTTACAGTATTTGGCAGATGCTCTTAGCCAGAGTGACTTACATAAGTGCTTTAAGACTTCACAATGAATTTCCTGCCGATACTAGCTCAATAAAACCAAGACTATGTATACCATCGACAATACTCTGTTGGGAAAGTTTTTTTTTTTTTTTTGAAGAGAGCTCAGAAAATACCAGGAGTGCTAGTTGAGGTATATCCGGAAAAGGTGCGTTTTAA
>JABFEB020000044.1:2021712-2036758 GCA_019775895.2 Stomatorhinus ivindoensis
ACTCACGCGGGTGAAATAAGCGCTGTATTCATCCTGTTTGGTGCTGAAATGGTACAAGTCAGCAGAGTACTGGTCCTGTAACGACACAGACATCCCTGAGGACCATCCCTCTGCCACGACTCCCTGTGTCATTCTCCTGTCTACATTATTTAATCTCAAACTATCAAACAGAACTCAGGTTGGATGCACAAGGTACACAAGCTCAGGAAGGCCATCTCTGCCTCCCCCCCACCCCCCGCTTGCTGCCATGACAACAGATGGTGCCACTGTAAGGTACCCAATGCCTAGGGCCAGTCATGTGACCGGCAATGTGAACAGCCAGCGAAGTCGGAGACTGACACCTTGGCGCTCTCCAGCTTCCTCCAGGCCTCCTCAACCTCCTCCCTGAGGCCTTCCTGTTTGGCCTGCGGACCTGAGCTGGCCTGGGATCTGGAGGGTGGGTGGAGACAGGGATATGGGTAAAGGGGCAGGAGGTGATAGTCTCTGCAACATGATGTGACAGTGGCATGCCAGAAAATTGCCAAAGAGACAGCGGATTTGTGGCTTGTGCTGGTTGGCCCCTCCTCCTACCTGCCGCGGGCGTTGAGCCAGTCCGTGGTCAGCTTGGCAAACTGTTTCTTGTTCTTGAGAATTTCAGGTAGGTCCTCCTGTGAACAAAAGTTGTTAATTTTCATGCAGTGCACTGTGGGCACAAATGCTAAGGATCAGGCCTGAGGTGGCTGTGAAGATGTACACTGATAGTTTTCAGAATATTTTTCAAGCTACGTAAATAAGCAACATGTGAAAACACATACAATCTGAAACATATATTTCAAATGGGCAATTCGACATTTTATCTCAGTTTATTCTTAGATATATTCCTACTTTCTGAAAAGCAATGACAACACACTAACCCAGTAATTAATGTTTAAATTTACTCAATTCGAGTTAAACTATAGAGCTGTTCTGCTATTATTCATGTTGGCTGTGTTTTGCTGAGCTGTTTATTTCAAACCAGATAAGACCATTTAATGAGGTAACTCTAAATACAAGTCTGCTGTGAGGGGAATTCTGGGTGATGTGACCTCGCTGAGTCTGTTCAGTGGTTCCAGGACTTCCTTCTCCAGCTGCACCTCGAAGTCGGCCAGCGTCTTTGCCAGGAGAGTTTGCATGAAGCAGCACATTTCCAGAACCCTCCTGCAGGACCCGGGGGACAAAGGGATGAGCAGGACCACAAGGCCAATCAGGCGAGGAGCCCAAAAACCTCTGGCCAAGGTTGAAAGTTGAAGGTTGAATAACAAATTGTTTTCCCCTGGGGGGCAATTTGTTTTACAGCCAGCAACACTTAATAGACAGACAACAACGATCATTTTTACAGTAAAAACAAAAAAAAGTCTCATTGATTTAACCAGTGGCACTCGGAATAAAATAATTTTGAAACCTATTTGTCCAACAGTTTAATAGTTTATATTTCCGGCCTGATGGAAGTAGCATGAAGTCCCTTGATAAGGGATGGCTGGGGTCACACACAACTGACCGGGCCTTTTTCAAAGTTCTGGCCTTAAATAAAACAGATAAGTCATTTAGGTCTAACCCTGCAACTTTGCTACATGTATTAACAATACTCTTTAATCCATTCTTGTTTCTAACGTTTAGAGACCCATACCAACTTAAAAAGCAGAAGGTCAAAATAGATTCAATAAAACAGAAATATAACATCTTCATGAAAGTATTGTCTACCCTAAAACTTGTAAACGATAAAAATGCATCCTTTGATGGGCTTTCTTACATATTGCATCCACCTGATACTCAAAAGTCAATTTATTATCAAGTTCAATACCAAGGTATTTATAATGCTGCACTACTTGAATCACCTGATAATTAATAATCACTGGGGAAGTGACCATAGGATTTTTCCCAAAATCTATGATCATCTCTTTTGTTTTTGATGTATTAATGTCCAAAAAAGATGACCAACCAATAAATTCTTCCACAAGAGGACCTATCTGTTAAGAAGAGCCTCAATCACAGAGTCATTCGCAAATGTAATAATATGCCGTCCCGCATACTGACTTTGACATTCATTAGTATACAGCACAAATAGAAGTGGAGAAAGGACATAACCCTGAGGGTAGAAGTGAACAGAACATCAGATAAAATCCCATTCACCCTCACAAATTGCGATCTTTTAGTTAAGAAGTCCATCAGCCAACTAATCAAGCCAGGATCAAGATTATAAACATTGCCTAGACTATCTGCTAAAATATGCGGCTGAATACAATTAAAAGCTGAAGAAAAATCTATAAAAATTAGTCGCACAAAAATATTAAGACTTTCTAAGTGTGCAAAAATCAAACTTAATAAGGTGCCCGACGCATCTTCCACACCCCTACCTGACGTGTATGCAAACTGGAGTGGATCCAAGGCTCCCTGCACTTTATTTACAATTTCTCCCTTCACAATTTTCTCAAGTGATTTCATCACAAGAGAGGTAAGTTCTACAGGCCTGTAATACTGTATATTCCTACTCTCTGAAAAGCGGTGCGGCTGACACAGGTCGGGGGGGGGGTCACATTTCCCCTTCACTCTCACCTTATTGGTGAGTCTCCATCGAAGTCCTTCAGGCTCTCTGCCATGCTCATAGACAGCATCATCAACGGGAGTTTTTTCTGACAGGAGCAAGCAAAAAGCTACGACTCAAGTGCCTTTCCAACTACGCACTGCACGCGGCGCTGCAACTCATGAAACAGACGGACATCTCCGTGGTTACCGTGCGCTTCTCGGCGTCTAACCCCGACTGGCTCTGCAGGCAAGCGGACAGCTTCTTGTGAATGATCTGAGCAGCCTTTTTGGTTGGCTCAACTCTCTGCTCCACCTGCAACCAATCACACGCAAGGACACCTGAGAGTGTCGGACGCCTCGGAGGACTCCGCTCATCACGCGGCGGGAGAAGCAAAGGTCCCATGACCTGCAGGAGACCCTAACTCACCAGCACCAGGTCCTCTGTGAGTAGATCAGTAGCATCTTGAGTCCTAGAAAAAGAAAAGATGTATAGCCAAACAACTCTTCATAAATCAATTACTTCAATCTTCCTCAGGCATTCAGCTGAGTTTGGTGCGCTCCAAACCATTTATAAGCGAATTTACATGCAGTAACACAAACAATGATCTGAGTAACTATCCCGCAATGCTTGGTTACCTTCATAATAAACATTAAGCATCTTTATGCAGATACCTCCATTATTCTCCTTTAGCTACACAGTTCCTCAGGCATTCAGCTGAGTTTGGTGCGCTCCAAACCATTTATAAGCGAATTTACATGCAGTAACACAAACAATGATCTGAGTAACTATCCCGCAATGCTTGGTTACCTTCATAATAAACATTAAGCATCTTTATGCAGATACCTCCATTATTCTCCTTTAGCTACACAGTTACACATATTATGCTTCTAATAACTACAAATACAAAGAACATGTAACAGTAGGTAGCAACAGGAGAGGACATGAAGGGATCTCAGTGTACTAAGTGTTTATTGAGATGTACAAAAAGTTTGGAGTTGTGACCATTACTCTGCGGTTAGAGATCATTAGAGGAAATAAGCTCAAGGTGAGAGAATGTACCATGCATCTCTGTATTTATAGACCTTTGCAGACACACTGTACACTTATGACCTAAGGGCTGCAATTTCAGACAACGCAACTTCAAGAGCATGAAAGGCCATACAAAACTGGAGGGGTCTATTTGGGGCAAATCCCTCTACGGAGTGTATTGATGTATATATGGTGTATCAGGACCTTTTGTAGATGTGCATCCTTTGTATGCACCCCTCCCGAAAAAAAACCCATGTTATTGGAACTCTTTGTATGAATGCTGCTTGAGCACGGAGTCCAACTGCTGTTTCATGCACCGGGGGTCTCCAGCTCAGAGCCGCAAATACATTTAAGGGTTTGGTTTGCAGCTATAGCACAGAAAGGCCTCGGGCAGATAGGTTTGCACTCTGCTGCAAAAGAGCTGAAGTGCATGACAGACCATGCTAGTTCTGGAGCAGAGGTGAAAGGTACTGCTGCTGGTGGGGGAGGGTTGGTGCTCTCAATAACAGTTAACCCCTGGGCCACAGATACCTACGCAAAAGCTAAAAAAAAAGCCTTTTGTTGTGCTGCTGACTCTAAACAAAAATCCCTCCAAGTGCCTCTAATACAACTCAGGAAAAAAAGACCCAAGAGCTGGTGCTTCCAAGTGTATTTGATTCGCTGAATAACGTTTCATTGTCCCTTCCATGTCTTTGCACAAATGACTCCCACACGCTTGGACAGAAAAATAGTTTGAACGCGGCTCTTTAGCTACTTCAAATCGAGGAGCTTGTCAAGTGGCAGGTGTATACAGACAGAGCTCCGGACCTCCACACTGGTGCTTGCGGTTGGGCTGTTCTACAGCTGACATGTGGCCTCGACCCCGATACAGCTGCCGCGGATGAGGCCCCGGCTCAGGATAACACCCACAACCCCATAAACAAGAGCACCCCTGCTGTCTGTGGGTAGAATACCAGCGCTTGGGGATTCCAGTGCTGCGCCTTGCACATAGGGACACATCCAAGCTTAGGCTGGACAGATCCTGATCGCCATGGCAACACTGCAAAGCACATCTGAACTGCCAACAAAGCCACCAAAATCCAGTATTCAAACAAGTCCCTCATTTCAACCTCACCCCCTCAAAAAGGTGTGATTTTCATTGAAATTTAACCCAATTCTGATGTTACCAAATAAATGTGACTTACTTTCCCAGTGATCCAAGCTGTTTTAGGAGATTAAACTGCTTTCTCATGGTTACATTGAAAGTGCCACCTCAGACGTTCCGAGTTTTATGTCTCGTTTTGTAATATTTCTTTCAAATTTTCTCTGGTTCATTCCAAGTCTTGCAGCACTTCATCAGCCAGAAGTTTTAGTTTCAGAACTGCTGTGTGGCTTGAAGTCACACAAGGGTGTGAGCACACGCATGCGTACACACACGCACACACACGCACACACACACACACACAGACACACACACACACACACACACACACACACACAAACGTCAACAGAGGAGGAACTTATTCAGAGAAAAGAGGTTCACAGAAGATGTTTGAATATTACAGTGGTGACTGATGCATATTGGTAACACCAACTTCATCTTTTTATTGCACAACAAACAAGTAAATGAAACCTTTGAGGTTCATAAGCTCCAGAATCTACTTTCAAGCATTTCCATTTTCTTAATGATTACACAGATGTTATCTAACTTATTTTAGCTTGTAACACAAGAAATGTCTTGTGAAAACAAGCATATCTGTGTAGCCACTTTCTGACATTGGGCCAATGAAAAGTCAAATTTGAAATGTATTTTTCAATTTAAAAACGGAAACAACAAGAATCATTAAGAACAGATGTGATCTATACGCCATTATGGGGTCAGGCTTCGTCCTGAGGGCAGAAAGATGTGTCAGTTGCAGTTAAGGGGAGGAGAGGACAGGCGGGTACTGTGTTTAATTCAGCACTTCTTCATTTCTTTTTTAAAAGTCTAACAAAAGGCTCGTCGCTAGGGCCTAAGAGGAGGAAACGACGTTTGTCATAGAAACGTATTCCGATCATAAACCGCAACAGGTTTCAGAATGAACCGGTCACGCCTCCGCGGATCAGAAAAGTGCCGCATTGTGTGACAGAATGCAACCAGCAACGGTGTCCTAAAAGTAGCCGAACCGTCAAGTAAGGCAAGAGTGCCCGGTGTCTCTACAGTAATACATCTTCGGGGTCGCGACCAAACCTCGTCTGCTTCTGCAGACACAGATTAAAGGGCCTGAAAATGTAGTTAACAGATACGATGCAGAGAAAACGAAGCGAACAATTTATAATTTGTAAATGGAAAAACATAAAACCTAATGTTTCGTTATTCCTGTCGATTCAGTAGAATCAAATGCAGTAGCCAACTGGTATACAAAAAGCTGTTTAATTAATTTCTTAGTATAAAACACTCCTGAAAATACAGAAATTAAAAATGGGACAAATCTGGGATTTCTTAGGATATGTCTCCATCTAGCGACAATGATAAGAATTGCCTCCCCCTGCGCTACAGTCAACAATCCGAAACTACAAATAACCGAAATCAAGCGGAATGAAAGTTATAACAAAGTCGTAAAGCAGGCTGAAATAAAAGTAACGCGATATTCTTTATTTTACTGGTTGATACTAATTAAATGCCCAGTCACTGTGACTCCACAGGTATCCTTAGATGTGGTATGGCAAATATCCCGCTCCATCAAACATCCAGATGCACGAATATCAAAAACACGAACGATGTCTTTGCTCATTTCATCATGTTTCGTTACAGTAGCAATGTAAAAACCATTCTCCGTATTTTCAACAAATATCTTCTCAGATTCAACAAATAAAGTAAATGCTATTGTTGGCCTATTTAATCTGCAACAAGAAATTATCTTATATTTTCATCTTAATCTCTGAAAATGTAACACAAGAAAATGTAACTTCCGAGTTCAATAATACAATATTTATGAAATAGTTATACACTATTTACGAAAAGCTCCTCCCTCTCTCTCTCTCTCTCTCTCTCTCTCTGTGATGAAGAACGTAAACATGTCAAATACCTTTTCCTGCTAGTGATCGAATACTGGAGACTGCCTAGGACCGGACTATTGGGCTGATGCCCCGGATATTTATTCCATAGTCCCAAAACTTTCCAACAGGTGTTGTGGCATTTTCCTACCTGACAAAAACTGGTTCCGATGGCTACAGCACACGCGTATGTCAACATTGCGCAATAAGTCTCCGAAGTCAGAAAGTTTTTGCTATTTTTGCATGTTTAGCAGAAGCAGGGGTTTGTATGTTAGTTTAACTCGATTGATCTTATTGTCAATATTTGTGTTTATTTAAATTTTTTATTTATTTATTTTTTCTTGTTGTGTCCGGCAGTTTGGCAAGCAGGATGTCAGTCTGGTGCTTTATTGTGCCGACACTTTTGTTCTGCCAAGTGGAGCTTCGAATTAAGCTCCTCTTGTTATTTATGGTAAACTCTTTATTAGCAATTTTACATTACTGCGTCACAAAGCCGGAACTGACAAGGAGAAGACTGAAGTGAAAGAAGGAAAGACAAGAGAGACAAGAGGAAATAGATAATAGAAAATAATACAACAACATAGAGAGAAAAAAAGAGAGACAGAAGGGGGTCAGATGGACAGAGAGAAACAGGGAAGAATGTTATATATAACACCTTAACACAACGTAGGACAAAAGGGAAAGAATAACAAAAGGACAGATTCTGCATCCCACTGCTGGACATTGTCATCACACCAGCTGCTGCATCTGAAAAATAAGATTCAAATACACGCGAAAACAGTATACATACACAGAGACCAATGGATAAACTATTAGCCACAGCAGTTTCTACATCTGAGAAGTATGGATAGAAGTTACCCACGCACCCGCACACACCCAGATGGGGACAGAGAGATAAATAAAGTAAAATAGGACAAGAAAGCCCTGGGCTCTTGTGTCTGTGTGAGTGTGTGTCCATTTGTGCGTATGTGTATGTGCGTTTTTATGTGTGCGCGCGTTCTAAGTGTGTGTGTGTGGATGTGGAGGTTTGTGCTTGTGTGTGCGTATACAGATATACATGTTTGTGCATGTATACGTGTGTGTCTGTATGTCTGTTTTGATTACTATTTTAACAAATGTTTTACACTGGGCAGTAAAGCTGAAATACCACCACGGCTTTGCTGACCCATGTTGTCTGGAAATATGCCAAAAGAAGGCATTTGTTAAGTTCCATTATAAACCTAAAATTAGCTACATCACAAGCATGGGGGGGGGGGGGGGTAGCAAATCCTACAGGCAATTTACAAGGAAATTAAACTATTAGGCACATGTAGATATGTGTGCAAAAAGTTGGCAACCCTGCCGTTGTAATTAAGCATATCAACATTTTGATATTTACTTACATATTTTTTCTCAGTAACTGTAGCAGATAATTCTATTTATTTTGTAATTTAATTACATAACACCATTACATATAACTATTTACTCCCCATCACTGCTGACAACCTCAGTGTTTTGTCCTTCCCTCTCAGATATTTCTGTCACCCAAAGTCTGCAATCCGTCAGAGTGACAGGTTCGACCCCATCTCTAATCATTTTTCCACATATGTGCTCTGTCTACACGAAAAGAATCCAGAATAGTTTACCGAAATCGTTTACAGAGACGCAGTCTGGTCTTTCTTACTTTATTCACTGCAGCCCCAAACAGCATTTTTTAAGTATCCTATACAACTATTTACATCCACAATATGAAATAACAGCACTAATTATCTCACATAAATTAGCCCCACGCCACTCTGGGAACGCAGACTGATCGATTGTAGGCCTAAGTGTTATTAACAATCATGTGAATAGTCTTATTCAGATGGTGCAAAACACAAGAAATCTATTAGCTATGTGATTAGCACGCAAATTCATTGGAAAGTTTTGGTTCTCATCTTTAAGATGTTTTGTCATTTCCTGTGTTACAAAATAATGCTACGTTTTCCACCCCCTCGGGGGCTACAGGCTTCAGTTTGAGAGCAAGTTCCCTAATTTCTACATAAAATGCACCATGAACTCTGCACACATTAAATGACACAGCTGAGGACCACACAATGGCAGCCAGCGTATGGACCAGTATTGTACTGGTGGCTCTTCTCAGAATGTGTGAAGGTAAGGAGGACAGGACATGGGACAGGAGACTGTTAATGTTCATGCTATCTCTCTCTCTCCTCAATCTCTCTCTTCTTTCTCTCTCTTTCACTCTCAGATTATCTGGGCTATACACTGTTTGTACATTTTCACACATGCAGGCTGTACTCACTGCACAGCATTCTGGGTGTGTATCATAAGACACACATGCATGGTGCCAGAAATCCACTAACATTCAGTGACCTCTGCATAGAATAAACATGTGTTATTTTGTCTTGTTATACATGTTTAAATGTTTAAAATGTCTGGAGTAAAAGCAAATTCTGATCAGGTTTGAGTAAGTCTACAGAATATTTCTCTCTATAGACTATTTGTAGCAATGAATAGATTTTGGAAAAATATTTTGGAATATAAAACTATTAATTCTGTTATAGTGTTGATAACCAGTGGTTTTGGAGCAGATGTATTGTTAGGAATCACCAGTGATTTAATGTTTTTAATGTATATAACTGGTATTCTGCAAAGGAAATCCCCTGCAACCCACCGTGTTCTCCAGCGAGGGACAGAATGTCACTCTGCCATGTCACAGGACGCCCAGTAACTGCGTCACCACCACCTGGAACTACAGAAGTGACAAACTCATTGAAATAGTCGGACATGGGATGGTCAAAAATAACCTGAATGACGGCAGAAGCAAACGCCTGATTGTGGAGTCAAATTGCTCTCTGACGATTATTAATGTAAAACCTGCAGACGCCGGGGAATATTACTGCCGGGTGTATAGCCATCAATTAGCATACGGCGAGTCGTTAGTTTTTCTCACTGTTCTGAGCAGTAAGTATTTCAGAGAATCCCAAGGAATGTAAGGGTTTGAGTCACAGCAATATTTTAAATACTTAAAAGAAAGACATTTGGAAACAAATGATGAAAAAGTTATTGTGTTGTACGTTTTTTAAGGCATCTTAGGCAGAAGAATCATAATTAGGCATAGACATACACATAGAAAAAATACTTGGTCATAATTTCTCCAAAACAAAAATGCAAGCAACAAAAATAATTTTGTTAAAAACAAAAATATTTAACCATCAGTGCTACAAATTTCACCATAGACCTGCTACTGTATATATTGATGGCCAGTGCTGTACATCTACTGGAATGACTCATCATCTGCGACATGCTTTTCCTACTAAAAGGGTCATGCCTTCATTCCATAAAGAGCAGACAATACACGGTTCCCTAAAACTAATCTTCTCTCTCTTTCTTCCCCAGTCACTTCCTCACAGCTAGAACCTGAGACATTGAGCTGCTCCCTGCACACATATGAGTTCTGTACTCAACGTATAAATAAAAACATGAAACTGACTTGGCTGAATGATGACGGCAGTGACCTAATGCAAGATGCCAGGTGTAACATCACACAGACCAGATGTCATTCAACTCTGACTGTGACTCTGGATCAGTCAGACCACAACAGGAAGTGGACGTGTCAGCTGACTGTGGATGGGAGACTGGAGAGCTCCGCCAGTTACATAACCACTCTCTCCGGTAGGGACTCCTCTTCTCCTATCCACACACATGCTGGATAGCACCAGCATTCCCCAATTCTATCACATTATACATTAATACTCTAAGCTGTATCCCGTTCTCCTGGGTATTTGGCTGTGTGTGGCTTATCACTTTAGGATGCTGTGCCAATGATCAGAAGGTTGCTGGGTCAAATCCCAGGGTTACAGAAGGTTAGAATCTCTGCATCACCTCTTAAATGATTACAGGCAGTGCCCAAGTTAAGAACATCCAACTTACAGACAACTCATACATATGAACGGCCTTCAGGCCTAGTATATTAAAAAAATTGGTTAATTACAATGGTTCGTAATAATGAACTTCACACTACTTTGTGACGCCCATGAAATCACTGCACAGCTTTAGTGGCTCATCAGTACAACGCTTTTGTTATTTTTATCATGACTGTATATTTATTTTTTATCATGTGCTGTATTACTATTTTTTGACTTGCCTGCAAATTCAGCTCAAAGTCAGACTTCGAGAAAAGAACTCGTTCATAACCTGGAGACTTGTCTGCACATCCAAGTCCTTTTTACCATAATCAGTGTTTTATTTTCAACATGTCCCAATTCATAGATAAACAGAAAATAAATCACCATTAGAAAATACATGTAATATTGTTCACTTGGTAGTTATTTGTCTGTGTTGTGCTGAAGGGCACCGACAGCTTTAGGTCTGTCTCCATGGTGCCTGTGCCAAATCCTTCAAGTGACATCAGTTTATTTTCACTAAGGTTAATCTCTAACTTAGCCACAGATGGTCTAAACCTTTAACCCGAACATTAAAAAATAATACAAATTATTATAAATGCCCTTAAATCTACAGTGTGACTTATGTCTGTAGAAATAATTATTTTCTTAAATGGATAAACATATATTAAAAATTCACATATCTGCTACTCTTAAAATGTGTATGCATTAAAGTTAAGAGGTCATGGAGCACGTCTGTCTGCCATCCCATCGTCAGCTGTGTGTAACCTGACTGTCCCTCTGTCCCTATGTGACTGGAGAAAGCAGCACAGCCATAATGCTGCCTATCCGACTGGCTGTTTTTTTCTTTATTCTGGCTCTGCCTCTGATCATTGGAGCTGTGATTTACACCAGGAAGAGGATCCGACCAATCAGAGGTCTGTGTGATGGACATCCCTCTGTAGACTGTACACTAAAGTGTGTCTAATACAGTTTATCAGTCATATACATTAACAGAGCAGTCACATCAGTACTAAGTCAGTAACCTACATGGTTATAACAGAGGTCACTTGTCAGACTGGTATCTATGGTGGGACGCCCTGGTTTACCGAGTCCCCTGTTTATCTGGTTACCTGTTCCTTCTCCTACAGACCAAGTGTCCTCAGGGACTGAACTTCAGCAGTATGTTAATACAAATAACAAGCCCTGATTCACCAGCACTCCATCAGTTTGAGACCATCGCGCACCTGCCGAGCAAAGCTTGTGATTGGTGGACACAGAGATGGCAGACAGCCTACCTCACCTCTACAGGTCCATTACTCACAACTGCAGCACGAAAGCCCAATAATATGGATTTTTTACTACCTATTAAACAATTTTACACGTTTTAAATTCCTTTCCTGCTTGTTCTTTTAAAATAGTATTCTCAGGACATGGGATAAGCTACAATCATCAAGAACTGTATTTGGTCAAAATGTGATGCACTTTTTTGTGTCCATATTAGGGAAGCCTGTTTCACCACATAAAAAACTGTTCAGATACTAAGCAAAAAAACATGACATAGTATCTCACATTAATGACTTAGTAAGTCTAAATTATGAGATACTAAGTGATAATTAAGAGATACTAAGTCTAAATTGAGATATTAAGTCGAAATTGTAAGATACTAAGTCAATTACGAGATACTAAATCTAAATTATGAAATACTAAATTGAACTTATGAGATACTAAATTGAACTTATGAGATGAAGTAGACCAATCACATTGCTTCATATACACAGTTCGCACCTCATACTCAATATCTGGCTGTAAAATCTCTTTAACAAAAGCAAGCCAGGTGGTTGCCTTTGATGTCCAGCACACAGGCAGCCATGCACAATGATCATCCTTGTGGTTTGAGCCCTTTTCCCCCATCTGTGCTTAATCGTGTTACCAGCTACGAAAATAGAAGATTTCAGCTGTATCGAGATCCAGCATTTTGAGTTGATGGTTACCGTTATTGTAACACTTACACCAGCACGTGTACATTTTCTCTTTGTGACATGCATCTGAAACACCATTCTATCTCCTAACCTAACATAATGCCCATTGTCTTTTTCTTTTTATTTGCCACATGGCTCTGCTTTTGCAAAAGGCCATACCATACTGCATGGGTAATGCTCCTTCATTACCTTCATTGCTGTCAACCATCACCTGCCGACAATTTTAGGTGTGAAACAGCAGCCATGATAGATTCTTAAAAGACAACCGCAGAGGGTATGCATGACGAGAAAGCTGAGGAAATCATGCAGGCATAATATCAATATGGATGCCTTGAGTTAACTCCCTACTATTCATCAAAGAGGAAAAGTTGGAGCCTTTGTGATCGGGAAGTGTAACAAAGGTGGACGTACGGGATGGGATACCAGCTCATCACATCACAGACATTTACATTTTAATGTAGTGAATAAATATTCAAAAGATTTTCCATTTATTAAGGAGTTTTTGGGCCATTTAGTCAAGCTCTTAGGATCTTGTATGTTGATAACAGGCAGATGTTGTCATTTACTAGAACTGCTCTTGCATAACATTTTTAAGGCAAATGGCTTCATTTTACATTGATATAAATGGACTATTTACAGATCTGAATAATTGTGCCGCAATTTGAAATACATTCACCAGTTAATGCAGATCAATCACATCAGCTGCTCAATGGACAAGGGAAACTTTCAGCTTGATTAGAAACATCTGCAGTGAATGTCATCGAAGCAAATTTTGTGCCTTATTTTTTTTTATTAAATTGCTTCACATAAGCACTGAAACTCAACGTTAGATCAGAGAAGGTTTAATGCCGTTTTGCATTAATGATACGAGGTACAGTGCGTCTAAATGGTCACCGAAACCTGCAAAACTGAAAGAACTGGAATGACCCTTGTCTGTCTTGTTTGATGACACAAAACGGCTCTGATCAGCAAAGGTGTATAGTTCAGGTCCAGAAAGTAAAAATCCAGGCCGTGATTTTGTTTTAACCAACAAATTGCACAGAAAGAGTAACAGTCACAAAGTACTCAACTGGTTGTTTGAAACAAAATCCCGGTCTAGATTTTTACTTTCTGGAACTGATCACATCTGCTGATCTGTGGTTCAGGGATGTGACGGGAGCTCACAAGTGTGTCACGACCCCAGTCAGTGTTCACCAATCTGCAAAGTGGGTCTGAGCCCATTTCCACTATTAGTATCACAAGGCTATTTTCTGTTAAGAAGCAGACTGTTTTTTCTAATTCTCTTATTCACAAGTTTTCCAACTTAGATCATTCAAAGCTTTCGAGTTGTTAAATAATAACAGAGACATTCTTTTGTTTACCTGGGCAAACGCTGAGGGTGTTGAGCAGAGTACCAATTTCGCCTGTCTGTTTGCTGCCATAATTATGGTTAATGTGGCATCTCCAAGTGTTAAGGTTGTGTTTATACATTAGGAAATAGATGTCGTCAGTCACAGAATACATGAGTTGTTTCCTGTATTTTAAGAAAAGCTGATGGAAAATTACACAAGATTACATTGGTGATAATTAGTTTACCTTACATGAAAAATAACCAGGAGTTTAACGTGATGCATATAAGAGAGGCTGAGGGAGAACTGAAACTATAAGCAATAGATCACATCTGTAAGGTACCTGCATCATTTAGCTTCCCAGCATGAGCTTAAAATGGAGCGGGTGGATTTCATGCAGATCAATGCATCTCTTGCCCAGCAGGGGGCATTAATCAGTAACCGGCCCTGACTGTGGCTATGAAAACCTCCACCTTTCCAGGTCAAAAAAAGACTGAAAAGTGTCTGGGGCTTCTACTATAGTAATTTAGTCAGAAGCCGACACGCATACAGCAGCAGATTTGCAGTGCCTTCGCAAGAACGCTTTTCAGTTCGACGAGAAAGCTAATGTTGTAATATCGCGAGATCTCTTAGAAACTAAATTTTATATTGTTCATCCTGTTTATAATCGGCATTTATTGTAACTTCAAATAATGCGAATGCTGACTGGGTTATTTACAATCCTACAGATGGATGAAACGTGTTAAACTGTTCTATCTGATGCTGATGAAAATCTGCGGCTATATGAATGAATACCGGACAATCTAAGATGGTCTTGCTTTTCAAATGAATTGGTGTAATTTGCATGTTTATTTTGTATGTATTTTGTTGTACTACATAGCTGCTTCGGTATTCAGCAATGCTCGTATAATTATTTACTTCTGATATGACAATTTTTTATAACTCAATTGTGTATCTAACATTTCTTTTAAAAAGTAAACATATTAGGGTTAAACAGAAAAGTTCCATTATGAATCAGCAGCAGTAGGTTGCACCAGCTTAGCCGAAGTTCGATCGTAAAGCTGGTAGTGTTGTGGTTTGAACTCCGCCGGGTCCGTTGATGAGTAGAGATCCACACGGGGGACGTCGGAGGAGTTTGCAAGTGCCATACGTTTATTAAGCAATCTGATTATAATCAGGGAGCGACTATCTGACATACATCCAGCATAGATACCGAACCAGCAGCTGAGCAGCTACAGCGGGATCTTGATTTAATTAGTGACTGGGCCGATACCTGGCAGATGA